>CAIGRN010112628.1:0-26960 GCA_903798345.1 Fraxinus anomala | reverse complement strand
TCAACGATTCCGAAGAAATGCTCCTTTTTGGTGTGCTAGCAGAGGGCTGCGCGACCATAAGGGAGTCGTCGGAATCCGATTCCGCCGCCAGAAGTTGTAAAGAGGAAGAGGTCACCTCGAATGTGAAGAAAGAAGTAGAAAAGGAAAAATCATACAGAGGTGTGAGGCGGCGGCCGTGGGGCAAATACGCTGCGGAGATAAGGGATTCGACTAGGAATGGAGTTCGAGTTTGGCTTGGGACTTTTGATTCCGCAGAGGCCGCCGCCTTGGCCTATGATCAAGCGGCGTTTTCGATGAGGGGTACGAGGGCGTTGCTCAATTTTCCGGTGGACAGAGTTAAGGAATCGCTTCAAGAAATGAAGTATAGATTTGAAGAAGGGTGTTCGCCGGTGATTGCATTGAAGAAAAGACATTCAATGAGGATTAGAAAGAAGAAAATTAAAGAATCGAAGGCAGAAAATGTGGTAATTTTAGAGGATTTGGGAGTTGAAAATTGGGACACACTTTTGAGTTCATCATCTTCAGAGTGTGCTGGAACTCGGTGAATCGTCTGCAATTCTAAATTTCTTCTTTCATTTCTTGATGATTTCAATTTTTTAAGCAAACACATTTGATTGTAAATAAATAAATGTATCATAGTTTTCAGATAACATCTTTGATGAAAAGTAATTTTGTCGTGTGTCGAAAACAGAATTGCACGTTTACTAATGGTTCGTTTGGCAAGATTTTTACTTTTACTTCTACATTTTGTAGAAGGGCTTTCCCTTTAGATTAATTTTTTCTAAAAGCTATCTTAATTAGAAAATTCTCACTTTAAAAAAATTCTCAAAATATTTAAAAGTAAATCTGAAAAATAATTTTTGACTAAATCTGAAAAATAATTTTTGACTTTTCAAAAGTCCTATCAAACTGACATCGAAGAATAGACAGATATAACATCAATAGAGTTGGCAATCATCTTGTCACGACAATGATTTCTAGCGAGTATGTCCGGCTTAAAGGAAGGTGACTTCTTAGCAGCTTGTGTAATGTTATCGTGTGACGGCCACATCACAAGGGGTTTTGTCTAATACCAAATTGTAATTACTTATCCTATGTGTTTTCTTGACGTGAAAAATTATTTCACACGAAAAGAAAAAGAAAAAAATTATTAGTTTCTTGCAAACAATTTTGTTAGTTGATTAGAAAATTTTAAATATTTCTTTAATCCTGTCTGGCACTCAAACTAGCATTCTAAAATATGTAGATTTTCTAGTAAACAATCAAGTATAGAAATTATTAGAGCATAATCAAGAGACTCCTTATTTTTCTTTTCTCAAAATATGTAGAAGTAACAGAAGTAGTAAAAGAAGCATTGTGCCTCAAAGATATGTCACATGAACTTAATTTTTTACATGAGATTCCAGTGGTCTGTCGGCAATTCAATCGTGCAAGAATTCTGTCTTCGATGACAGAACGAAGCACATTGATGTTAGAATTCATTTTATCAGAAATGTTGTATCAAAGGAATTGGTTAAACTTGAAAAGACTGCCACCCAATATAATCCTCCTGATATGGGTACTAAACAGGTTAAGTATAGGGAAGTTTGAGAACTGCCTTAATCTGCTCAACATTATCCGTCTGAATTTCTTCTTCTGCAGGTACAGGGGCAATGACACAAATTGAAGAGAGTTTCTTTGCACTAATTGAAGTTGGTTCATGTTTGTCTCAAGGTGGAGATGTGTGAAGTTTGATCCAACTTGAAACAATCGAGTCCAAGCCAAAGAACACAATGCCCAACGTTGAACCATACCCACATCCTGATAGCTTATGGATGACACCCTCGGACTCATCTATTGTTTGGACAGCATATACCTGCAAGAACTATTTGTGTCCCATCAATCGTATGCATACTCAAAAAGGTTTTTACAATTGCAACGACTGTTTTGACGTTGCTGGACGAGAGAAAACCCGATGGACCGGCAATGATGGGGGCCTCGACTTCTCCATAGATGAAGTACTTGCAGTAAAGAAGCCTGGCACAATAAGAATAGGGCTTGACATTGGAAGTGGTGTGGCAACATTTGCTGTCAGAATGGGAAAAAGAAACATAACAATCCTCACAACTTTAATGAATTCAATAATTTCATTGCATCAAGAGGGGTTGTACCTTTGAATTATAAAGACGCTTATAAGGGTAAATCGCCCGAAACAATTAGAGGAGAAAAATAAGGAAAATCTTCTCTAATATCTTCAATCCTTCAATTTTCTTCAAAGTGCCACCCAAGCCGGGTGCCTCCTAAAGCATTACAAACAAGGTAAAATTCAATAGAAATTTGCTCAAATCGACTAACAACCATATGAAATTCAGTGCTCAGTAAGTGTTATATTTACACTCGTCATATATCAAAAATGTCCTGAATATATGAGCAAAAACTACCAACAACACGACCATGAGCAAAGTAAATTCACCTCCAAAATATGTTGGAAGAATGTGTGTATGTTTGGCTAAGCTTGAGGATGAGCAGGAACTTTTGAGTAAAAGATTAATTATTTTAAAAGCAATTATTGCCTTTCGACACAATCTTTTTCAATGATTAGAAGGAAAATATGCACATTTCTTCTGATTGAATCTGAAACATGTATATATACAGATTTTATCCTGTTTGAAGAAACTATCTAATTCCTAAGTTGTACACAATTAAAACAGAGAATGAGGAACTGGAGCCTATCAGCATTTGTTACATCGGGCTATGCTCTGAAGATACCAAGCCCTTGTCTTCCAGAAGTAGCTTAGCTCTGCAGAATAAAATACAGATCAAACATTTTCCACCAGCTTTCCTCGTCCTGTTTGTTCTTCATAATGTCTGTAGAGAATAATATTTTTGAAAAAAATCACAATGCACAAGCATTGTGCAAAAGCAAATAATCATTTTTTAAAGTAAATATGTTCTAGGAGGTACAGAGGCATCTGCTCTACAATATTAGAACATCAAACCTTGATTCAAGAAATATAGGGCATGACCAACTCCTAATTGCTCCACAAGAAACTGCTTCCAATTCTCGAAACTTCAGCTTCAGCTCTTCCTTTTATAGTTTTCTGTTTTCTCTCCTCTGTTTCGTCTCCAACCGCTGCCCTTTTCCCAGTTTCAAGCAAATTCATATTGAACAAGTAGGAGAAATTTATCCCCGTTAAAAAGAAATAAAGAAAATTGCATGGAAAATTATTATAATATTCAGAGTGAAGAATGTAACCCCATTAAGCCTCAATAAGACCGTAGTCGAATGCGAACTTGAAGGCCATCGTTTCCCAAACACGATTGTTCCTCTTGCATTTGCTTTGCAGAAGCTACAAGTAAATCGGCACAATAATGCAACTTGATCAATTGAAGCGTCGGTATTTCTCCAATACTGCAAGGCATCTCCTTCAAATTGTTGCAGTACCTAATGATTAGGCACCGAAGACTTGGGAAGTGGATACTATCGGCTCTCCAGTGCTCCAGATTCAGATCTTCAAGCAGTAAATGCTTCAGCTTAAGAAACTCCCCCTTCAGCTGGTTCCCATTCTCGGCCTTCAAAGGCATAATGTTCTAGTTTGAGCACCTCAAGATTGGGTAACGAACCAACAATCTCCATATCTTTCCAAGGAAGACACAAACCGCTTAGAGTTAACTTTTTTATTGAAGGAGGGAAAGCGAGATGATGCAGTAAACAAGGACTTGGTAAACACAAGCGGCATTTTAATGCTTCAAGTTTGTGTAGATGGACACGATTATTGAGACAATAGTATTGCCAATCAGGTTGCTCCGAAACATAACTAATTCCCAATTTCTTCAAATTCGGAATTCTTTTAAGGAACTCATTGGAACATCTGAAATTTCGTACTAGGGACAATGTTAGTAGGTTTTCCAGAACAATAACAGCATTTCCCCCCTCAAGAGGATCAGATAGATAGAGTGCTTCCACCTGGACATGTCTTAGTTGTGGCATATTCCATATTGCCACTTCTATTGGTGGGTGAAATGAATATAGAATTAAGGTTTGTAAATTTGGAAGCATGGACGATGATGATATAGAAAACCACTTATAGTCACAGTCACAGGCGAGGTAATGCAAGTTATAAAATAGTGATTCATTCAGTTCACCTTGAATACCAATGCCAAGTGCTCGCACCATGTCCAAGGGGCCGAGGATTTAGATGTCGTACTGAATGATAAAAATGCCAATCAAAACTAAAAAGGGAGCTCACTGGTAAAGATGATAGTTTTTGGAGATCACTAGGAAAAATATTTGTTGTACTTGGATGAACACTTAGCCGGCTTAGACTAGTGCCTACTGGAATATCGTAGAGACTCTTATCGGTGATACCCAAAAAATCTCCTTCTTAGCTTCTTTGGTGCAAAGATCCCTTACTATATCATGGATTTTGCATGTTTTAATTTTGCCTATAGAGCTCTGTTCACCAACCAAAATAAGACTTCTATCAACAAGATCCAACAAGTATCTATATGCTACATCTTCCAAGCTTCTAGATCCCACTTGATTTAAGAATCCCTCAGCGACCCATAACTTGACAAGTTTGGAGACAGAGATATCAAAATCTTCTGGAAAAATTCCGGTGTAGAGGAAGCAGTCTTTCCGATGATAAGGTAAATGATTATAACTTAAAGATATTGTTTTTGAGCGTTGCTCATCATTTGAGATTATTACAGAACTTAAATTTTCAACAATATTTCTCCAGTAATGCAGCGTTTTTGTGGCCTTAAGAGGAGGCCCCCAATCACAACAATTGCAAGTGGAAGTCCTCCACAATTTTGGGCTATCTTCTTTCCAATTTCCACTAATTCAAGAGGGCAACCGAACACCTTTTGACAAAACAATTTCCAACTTCCTTCCTCATTTAGAAAATGCATTTCATGAAGAGGACATAGTTGGCATAAACACCCACATTCTTGAGTCAAGTAGTCAGCAGGATTCGACTTGCATTCTTGTCATTTGGGAATAGTTGTCTCAAATCATCCCAAACCTTTGTATTCCATATGTCATCCATAACAATCAAATATCTCCTGCCCTTTAGATTCTTGTACAAACACTCCGCTAATTGTTCAGTACTCTCTCTACCAATCTCTTCAGTGAACTTCTCCATGGAATCTAGAAGGCTGATTATGATTTGTCGCACTTCATAAAATTGAGATATCGTTACCCAAGCACGAGTATGAAAATGAAACAAAATAAATGAATCGTTGTAAACTTCTCTAGCAATAGTAGTCTTACCAATTCCACCCATCCCGACAACACAAACAGTTTCAAGTGCCAATGAATCTCTAACTAGCCGAGTCTTGATCTCCATGAAATCATCTTCAAGACCCACCATGGTGATTTTGCAACTGGAGGCAGCAGGTCTTGACGAATCAGAAGCAGGCGTACATTCTTGTACTCCAATCTCCTCCTCAATCTTCATCACCCTTTGCTTTATGAAATCAATTTCTCGTTTTAATTTCTTCGAACAGTGAGATGGGAATGTTAAGTTGTAATCCGACATTGTAGATTTTGAAAGACCATTACCCCACAAGGGAGATGTTCCAATAAGTTGAGCCCTAATGCGGGATTCAAAGAGATCTTTTCCCTTTTCGCTGCAATTATGATTTGGCTCTCAAAAGATTTTAGCTTTTTGCTACTTTTTGTTGAAGAATTTTCAAGAATGTCTTGGAACAAACTAACCTCTTTGAGAAGAGATTCAACTCGTTGTCTATTAAGGAAGAATGACATGTTGATGCTGTAGCATCTGCTCAAGAATCCGAGTAACAGAAGTAACTGCAGCAAAAGCCATGTCTGATCTCTCCCTCACACTCAAAGATAGTAGTTAAACTACAAAAAGAAATTAAAGCAATTTACAAATCCCAAATACACATTTCATCCGGATTGTCGTTGTTGTGGTGCCCCAAATTTCCAAAGGTGTGCTAAGTTTTCAAATGCTTTTTCAATACCGAAAACCCACTTCGAAACATTACCAAAAACTTGCTCAACGAGTGAAGATGTAGCTCAAAACTATCTCAAAAGATGTGATACTAAAATGAAAATTTGAAGGCAAAAAATCTGATTATTAAACCTACTCGTAGCCGCCATTTTTGGCTCATCACTCAGACACGTTTAACGGTTTTTCAATCCAAAAGATGCGTTGCATGGTTCGATATGAATATTTCAAAATGGTATCAAGAACCCACTATGGCCTATGATAAACATAGCTGTAAAATAAGCTGAAAGAGATATGCCAAAATAGGAATTAAAAGGAAAAAACCCGATTACAAAAGCAAGTTATAGCCATCAACTTTGGCTAATTATCTTGAACTTGCCATTTAAATGATTTCAATCCAATGTTACAAATTTCGCCATGAACACTTGGTGATGCCGAAAACCTATCCCGGCAAGTGCAAAACAGAGCCTGAAATCTTGTGATTGAAACAAGGTTGTGGCCAGTCAAAATAATAATAAAAAATAAAAATAAAAAATTCTTTCCATCTTATTTTCTGTCCAATGAATAAATGAAATCAAAAGGATCTTCATCATTACCTGAAAATAGCAGGCAGCAGTTTACTTTGGTATATTCTTTCCTTCCACAAAGCTTGTTAAAGCAAAACTCTCTAATATGACGGAATAGGACCCGAATCGAACCGAATGGTATCGAACGGTTCTTCTTAAGTTAAATACTTGAATGGGTATTAGAATCTAGAACCGAAGGGTTTGACTTGGTTCAGCTCTAGAATCGAAGAATCGAAAACAAGACAAATTATTTTAATGTTTTTCTGTTTCATTTGCCTTGCCAACTAATTAATTGAGTTCAAAAGTATCATTTTTCTGTTTCATTTACCAACTAGTTAATTGAGCTCAAAATATTATTATCCTATTGTCTGTCTAAACTCAACTCTGCAATTCAAATTTCAAAGAATCAAAATTGAGTGGCCTAAATTTATTTATTTTTTTTTTTTGAGAAACGAAGCTGGCGGCTACCCCTCTCTTCATATTACCTCTTATTTTTTTTAATTTTTTTTCTGATCAAGGTAATTTGTATACATTGATGAATGAGTCTTATTAGAAAACTTTATATTTTTTAATTGAACTACATTATTTTCTAAGCATTAATATAGTGTTGTTGTAAGAGCTAAAATTAAATATGTCATTAATTGAATTAATATAGTGTTATTGTAAATATTAAAAAAATTAATTATAACACGGAATAGAATAGAATCAAATCAAACCGAACTGAATCGAACGGTTCCATAATTAAATTTAAACCCGATGGTTCTACTTATTAAACGCCTGAAAATTTTGATTTGGTCCGGTTCTCTTTAGAACGGAACTGAACATGACAATGTCCAGACCTGTCAAAAATGAAAAGCAACCTTATACTGACTTTTTTCATTTCGTTAAGTTCTATCAAATAGAAACGTGCATAGTTTTCTTTAGACTTGAATAATTAGAATTTTTTTTTTCCTAGCTTATGCACAGAGGATTAAACATTAAAGACATCCAACATAAAAATAAAACAACACAAGATATAACGTAGTAAAACCCCCAAGGGAAAATTCCGAAGGTAAATAAATCCATTATAGGAAAACACGATACAAACATCTCCTCACGCTTTAGAATTACAAATATCATTTAGCATGTCACTCAATAAACTATAAAACCAAATTAAACATCGGAATTAAAAGACAACTAACAACTTTCCCGACAGCCAAACGGAGTGCAATCTAACCCAGCGTGTCTTGATCTTACACCACCCCGGATTACTCTTTCTACAAATCGGAATAAGAACCTCGTTCTTATTTTCACGCCGAAATGCCATCTTCAAAGTGAATTCCAATTCACACAAATTTTCGGTCTTCAAAGACGAAGTTTAGGATGAACAGGAAGCCGGGAACAATTTTTCCTCTCTTAAGATCTGCAGGTTTTTTCCTTCTGTTTTTAGCAATTCACACTTGTTTTTCTGTTGTTTAAGGCATAGAGAATTCTATGAAGTGATGCAGTACATCAAGAAGAAGAAACTTACTACTTATCCAATCCTACAAATGATAGAAATTATCGATATCCTTGAGAGGTAATCAATTAACATTAGTTAAATAAAAAAATATGTAGCCACGCATATTTTCCCAACACTAGCTAACAAAATGGCATCTAACTATGCGTTTACAGACGAGTCTCAAGTGATGCTATATGGATTAGGCCAGGTCTGATGTGACGCAGGGCGAAACAAGGAATTAAGCGAAAACATGAAGAACACAATTTTGGAATCCACCAAATTATGGAGGAAATAAACTCTACGTAAGAATCAAACGAAATCACATTAACCTTCAAAGAACCAAACATACTTCTATCAATCAAAAGTACTTGATGTCATGATGAAAGAAACTCAATTCAATTATGAAGCGGCTGTCCTTTTCTTCTTTTATTTATATTTTTTCAAGCAAAGTCCTACAGAAATGTAGAAGAAATTTATTACCACTATTCCCATGAAAAAGGAAAAAATATTAAACTAAATTGCATACAAACTTCGTTATTATATTGGAGTGAAAAATATGACCTCATTAAGCCTCAATGACTAGAGTTGGATATGAACTTGCATGCCATCGTTTCCCAATTCCTGCTGTTCGTTCTGCATTTCGTTTACTGAATCTATGAGTGAATCAGCACAATTATGCAACTCGATCAATTGAAGCGTTGGGATTTCTCCAATACAACAGGGGAACTCCTTCAGATGCTTACAATGCCTAATGATTAGGCGTTGAAGTCTCGGAAAGTGGATACTATCAGCTTTCCAATGCACCAGATCAAGTTCTTTAAGCAGTAAAAATTTCAAATTTAAGAATTCCCCTTCAGTTGGTTCCCACTCTGGGCCTTCAAATGCGTAACTTTTCAGTTTGAGCACTTCGAGATTGGGCAATGAACCAACAATCACCATGTCTTTCCAAGAAAGACCACAACGCTTTAGAGTTAACTTTTTGACTGAATGTGGAAAAGTGAGGTTACGCAGGAAAGAGGGGCTTGGTTTCCCAAAAAGGCATTTGAATGCTTCAAGTTTATGTAGATGAACAAGATTATTGAGACAGTAGTAGTGCCAATCTTGTCGCTCCAAATCATAAATGATTCCCAATTTCTTTAAATTCGGAACTCTTTCAAGTATCTCCTTGGAACATTGGAAATTTTGTACTAGGGACAATGTTTGCAGGTTTTCAAGAACAGTAACAGAATTTTCCCCATCAGGAGGATCTGACAGATATAGTGTCTTCACCTTGACATGTCTCAGTTGTGTCATATTCCAAATTGGCACTTCCATTGGTGTGTGAAATGAGTTAAGAATTAAGGTTTGTAAATTTGGAAGCACGGAGGATGATGATATAGAAATTCTTTTATTTCCAAGGTAACAAGCGAGGTACTGCAAGTTACAAAAGAGTAATTCATTCAGTTCCCATTGAATACCAGAGTTGTAACCTGTTTTCCCCATGTCCAATACTTTAAGCGGGCGAGGATTCAGATGATGCACTGAAAGATGAAAATCCCTATCAAAACTAAAAAGAGAGCTCACCTCTAAAGATAATAGCTTTTTGTCATCACAAGGAAAAATATTTGTCCTATTTGGAAGAATACTTAGGAGCCGCACACTAGCACCTACAGGAATACCATGGAGACTTTTATCGTAGATATGGAAAAGCATCTCCTTTTTAGCTTCTCTCGTGCAAAAATCCCTTACGAGATCATGAATCTTGCAGGTTTTAATTTTTCCTGTGGAACTCTGTTCATCAACCAAAATAAGACTTCTATGGACAAGATCCATCAAGTATTCATATGCTGTATCTTCCAAGCTATTAGATTTCTGTGGTTCTAGGAGCCCTTCAGCAATCCATAACTTGACAAGTTTGGAGACTAGGATCTTACTATCTTCCGGAAAAATTCCAATGTAGAGGAAGCACCCTTTCAGATAATGAGGCAAATTAGTATAACTTAAAGATAGTATTTTTGAGCAGTGGTCATCATTTGAAATTATTACCGAACTTAAATTTTCAGCAACATTTCTCCAGTAATGTTGTGTTTTGGTGGCCGATGAGAGGAGGCCCCCGATCACAATAATCGCGAGTGGAAGTCCTCTACAATTTTGGACTATCTTCTTCCCTACTTCCTCCAGTTCAAGAGGGCAATAATCTTCTCCAAATACCTTGTTACAAAATAGATTCCAACTTCCATCCTCATTTAGGAAATGCATGTGATGAACAAAAGAGTTGGCATAAACAGCCACATTCTCGAGCCTAGTGGTCAACAGAATTCTACTTGAATTCTTGTCATTTGGAAATAATTGTCTCAATTCATCCCAAATTTTAGTATCCCATACATCATCTATTACAATCAAATACCTCCAACCCTTTAGACTCTTGTGTAAATGTTCTGCTAAGTCTCCAACATTCTTTTTATGCACCTCATCAGGGAGCTTTTCCATGGAATCTAGAAGGCCGATTAGGATTTGTCGCAGGTCATAAGATTGAGAGATTGTTACCCAAGCACGAATAAGAAAAAATTCCATAATAAACTTATCATTATAGACTTCTCTAGCAAGAGTGGTCTTACCAATTCCACCCATCCCGACAACAGAAATAGTTTCGAGTTTTGACGATTCTCCAGCCAGACGATTCTTGATCTCAATGAAATCACCATGCAGACCCACCATAGTCGTCTTGCCAATGGGAGCAGCAGGGTTGGATGAGCCAGCACCAGATGCACAAATCCTTGCTGCACAATTCTCCTCAATCCTCATCGCCAGTTCAAGTAGCTTTATGAAATCAATCTCTCTTTTTACTTTCTTCAAGAATTGGGGCGAGAATGTTAAGTTGTAATACATAATGCTGGATTCAGTGAGATCTTTCATTTTTTTGGTTGCATTTATGATTTGATTTTCCAAAGATTTCAACTTTTCGCTGCCTTTCTGGGAAGATTTTTCAAGATTTTCTTGTAAGAGACTAACCTTTTTCAGGAGAGATTCAGATTTTCGTCTATTCCGAAGAATCACATTTTGACGACACTGTATCCGCTTAACAAAATTCATGCGATGAACAGGAGGAGAAGAGTTGGTAGAAGCAGCCACGTTCTCTAGTCTAGTGGTCAGCAAGATTCGACTTCCATTCTTGTCATTTGGAAATAGTTGTCTCAAATCATCCCAAACCTTAGTATCCCATACGTCATCCATTACAATCAAATACCTCCTACCCTTTAGACTCTTGTGCAAATATTCTCCTAATTGCTCCGTGCTCTCTTTATGCATCTCGTTAGGTAGCTTTTCGATGGAATCGAGAAGGCCGATTACGGTTTGTCGCACGTAATAAGATTGTGATACTGTTACCCATGCACGAGTATCGAAATGATACATAGCTGTTGAACTGTTGTAAACTTCTGTAGCAATAATAGTTTTACCAATTCCAGCCATGCCAACAATAGATAATGTTTCAAGTTCAAATGATGCTCTAGTCAGCCGATCCTTGATCTCCAAGACATCATCACGAAGACCCACGATAGAGATCTCCCCAGGAGGCGAAGTAATCATTGGCTGCAGATCTTGTACTCCACTGTCTTCCTCAATCTTCTTCGCCCGTTGGTTTATGGAATCGATTTCTCTTTGTACTTCGATAAACAACTGAGATGAGATTATGAAGTTGTTCTCGCGAATGAGTTGATCCTTAATGTGGGATTCAATGAGATCTTGTGCTTTATATGATGCATTTATAATTTGACTCTCCAAAGATTTTATATTTTTGCTGTTTTTTTGTGAAGAATTCTCAAGAGAATCTCGTAAGAAACTAACGTCTTCGAGGAGAGATTCAATTTGTTGTCTGTTATGAATAATCATACGCTGATGCTGCAGCGTTTGCTCAAGAATCTGAGTAAGAGAAGTGACAGCAGCGAAAGCCATGTCTGATCTCAAACAGAAAATCAAAGCAATCAGACTCTGGTTTGTGTTCAGAATTTGATCTATGTTTTGGATTGGATGAAGTCACATCATTCTCAAGAAAACATTTGTATCATCAAATAAATAAAATAATTACAGCCGTGCCCGTGTGGGGCAGGGGGAGGAATGTGCAAGGATTATTTCTCCATTTCCTTTTTGTTAAAATATGTTTCTCGCTATTTTGCTTCTCGAAAGATCGATTATGTGAACTTCACATAAAAATTTTGAAGTTGACATGGACCAGATTGTGTGTTGGGGGCACATCTATTGAAAATTGAACATCGCGATACAAAAAATCAATAAGCAAAATGTAAACAATCAGTTTTGATTTATATTCTTTAGCATATTCAATCCGTCCTCTTAAAATAAATTCTTTTTACGATCAAGTCAACATATTGCCTTTGCAGACAAGAAAATTTCAATGTCACGTTATGCCCTTGTTTGAATACATTTCTTTAAAAATTCATTTTTTCTAAACTCGTTTTTAAATACATATTTTTGCAATAATATAATTTTAAATATAAAGTCAAAAAATTTCTCTATTTTAAATCCCACATTCTAAAAAAAAAAATCACAATTAAAAAATCTACTCTCCAAAAAAATGCCCTCAAACAAACCCTATATCACAGTTAGACAAGAAAACCTGACCAATTATTGACAATTTCTACGTAACAATGACATTATTGTCAAAGCTGTCTGAACATACGCTTCCAACTTCTGAGTTGTCATTGTTGACAATTAATTCTAAAAAGGGCTTTGCATGTACTTGACAATTAATTATGATTTTTTTTATTGATAGTAAACACCCAACTTGTACCTAAAGTTAATAAATTTCTAGAAGAGATTATGATGCAGAACGAAAAACGTGAATAATAAAGAAGAGTCTTGTCCATAACACAAGAACAATTTCGCTTGAACGGACGTGAAAAATACTGAAATGCACAAAATAACGGAGAACTAAAATATTTATTATTAAAAAAAAACCGTATGTAACCTTAACACATATTTAAAGTGTCAAAACAAAATCCTAATTGGTAGACAAATTCAAATAGTACCAGAAAAATACAAAAATGACGAAAATACTATTAAACTAATTCAAAATAGTAAAATGCTAAATTGGACCCCTAAATAATGGAATTTGACCGTAAAACTTTGACAGTGTTGGCCAGAGGGCAATCGTCACCTCAAAAAAACTGTAGAGAGCTGAAAAAACACTTCTGAATTATACTCGTTCGCGTATGTTTAAAACCTAACTAAAAATTACTCGCGTTTTCGTATGTCCTTTTATTTCTCCTCATTTCCAACTTATTTATGATTCCTCTTCTACCTTTCCGCATCAGATTGAAAACATTTGGATAGAGAGGGAAGGAGTTGATAAATTAATCAATAATACTACAAATCTCTAATCAGTTTGAATGAAAAATTTATTGAGTTAGCTAACCATCCTCTCAAATAACATTTAGCCCTATTTTCATATAAAACTCATTTTTTTCTCCAAACTCATTTTTAATCATACATGACACGAGACTCACAACTTTTATCAATTCTTTAACCACACATTTACCCAATTTTTATCAAAATCTTCTAAAATTCTAATTTTTATCCAAATCAAATATGGATTTCACCAACGTAGTTCAATAGTAGGTTCATTATAACTTAATGGATGGCTAAATTTTTTTTGAAAGTTTTCAATATACGATACAACTAGGATCCGTTTGACAAATTACTTCTGATATTAAAAAATTACTTTTGAATATATTGGAGTAAATTTTTTTAAGTGGTTTATTTGTCTAAAAACGTTTTTAAAGAAAGCTGGTATAAGATAACTTGAAAAAAATATTTTACTAGAAGCAAAACCCTTTTCATTATTGTTACACTGTGTGTAAATATGCCCATATATATTAAAGGCAACAAATTAATTAATATTTGTTTGACTTGAATGGTATAAAAAGCATAATAAAAGATAAACAAGGACATATTGGAGCACTTATTCAAAAGAATTGCAAAAAATAAAATATCAGCAAACTTTCGGCTATGATATTTGGTTGCATGTGAGAAGAAAAACACCAAGATTATTGATACTTGATGCAGGTCNGAAAAACACCAAGATTATTGATACTTGATGCAGGTCCAATCTCAAAGGTCCTATTTAAAAGTAGGGCCACCCATGTTTTTTTTTTTTTTTTTTTTCACCATAAAACAATAGTTTCAAATAGGCTATGAAATCGGCCCCACCCGAACTAACTCAAGCCAGTTCGTGCTTGACGGGTTATTTTCGGGTTGGCCTCGACCCAACCCAAAAGTATCGATTTGGATTTTTGATTTTCTTTTGTAAAAAAAAAAAAAAATTTAAATAAATTGAAGGGTATTTTAACCATAAAACTAACCAAATCAAATCGAGTCAAAGTGATTTGAGAAGTTTGTTTGGAAACGATCAATTCCTAAACCATTCGTTCTTTTCCTCTCGGTTGGTTGAATTATAACTAATATCGAGTCAATTTTGAGTTGAAATTTTTTCACCTAAAAGTCGGTTTGATAATCGAATTAGGCCCGAACCTGACCCAATATGTCCCATGTGCATTCTAGTTTTAAAGGGAAAGTCCATATTTGGCTTCAACTTTTTTATTTTTTTATTTTTGAAGAATTCCATCTCCACCTAGAGTGGGGAGAATATTTAAAAGGGTAAAATTCTGTGGACACTTTCAACCATCATATACATATGTAATGATTTACGGAAAAACTGAGGTTTATGAACTTTAAAAGATTATAAATTTTAATGAATTTCATAAATTTAAATAGATTTTCATAGGATTCATAAGAATCTCATTAAAAATGATAAAATTTTAAAAAGTTGCTATACGTATTTTTAAGTTTGAAATTCATCCAAATATTTTGCAATCCATTTATTAATGAAATCTTTATAAGTCAACAAATTATTGAAAATGGATTTCATTGAAATATATTAAAATTTCAATTGAGGACACTTAGATTTAATGATTTTTAAAATCCTTCGAAATCTCAGTTGGGGACATACTCGTTGAATACGGCGGTTGCAAAAAATTAAAAAATGGTTGATTTTTTAGCCCCATTCGATAGGGATTAAATTTTATAAATCAAAGTAAATAATTAATTTGAATTACATATTTAATGAGTTTTACAACTACAAATATTTCTCGTTAAAAGTGGGATATATAATATAATGAGAAACTTTCTTTGTCAAAATTAATTATTTTTTTAAATTCCTAACACTTAAATCGATCCCAACAAAATAAAATATTTGACAGAACAATGCATAATTTTTATTTTTATTTTATCTATGTTCTCTTCTTTAATACTATTCAATATTATTTAAGCTTCCTTAATTATATAAATTTTAATAAAATAAATGTAGTAGACATTAGGATACAAAAACATGGCTCACAAGGAATAAATAATAAAGCTATACATTTGCATAAGAGCACTAATAATTATTGACAAATTTAAAAACTAGACACTTCATTCAACATCGAAAGTTTACCACAAAAAAATATATATATACTTTTATAGGGTGGGATGTGTGAACATGTTATAATTTAATAAGTGACCTATAATTTGGCTAACTTTGGCTAGNCTAGACACTTCATTCAACATCGAAAGTTTACCACAAAAAAATATATATATACTTTTATATGGTGGGATGTGTGAACAAGTTATAATTTAATAAGTGACCTATAATTTGGCTAACTTTGGCTAGCCAAAGGCTAGCGAACTAGCCACCACTAGAGTTTTTAATTTAGATAAAAATGAACTTTTAAAATGCTAAAAAATAATTTTAACCATAAAACTAACCAAATCAAATCAAGCCGAACTAGAGTGGTGCTTTGCACCACTTGCACTGCACCCCGGCCCCGGCTCCAATCCTGTACACGTCGTAAAGTTTGCATTGAGCGCTTTAGAGGCGCACGTATGCATCGTCGCGAGAAAGTGGAGAGCTTTATAGTTTTCAGAAATAGACTCATGGTTTGATGACATGGCAATGCGAGGCTCAATGACTTGGCATCCTAGGTGGCGTCACTTCGTCATTCGTGGCAATTGGTTCAGTTGGACGTACGCATGGCATCTGCATGGCTGGTAACTATTCAGAAATTGGTGAATAGGTATGATGAAAGGACACTACACTTCATAATTTAATCTTATGGCTGGTGACTGTTCAGAATAAAGTTAATAAGTATGATGGTTTAATTCGGACCGTCAGATCATGAAATTGTGCGATCCAATGACTAAAACGAATTAGACCAAGTGGTGGACCAATTCATGAAATATCACACATCCATTCAATGAGACACTTCAATTTCTATAAATAGAGACCTTCAAATTCGTTTTTTACTACACCAAATCAATTAAAATTCAATTGATTTCTAAATTCACTCTCACTCACTCTCTCTCTCTCTCTCCAAATCCTTTCAAATATATTCGTAGTAATTTCGTTCAAGTACGATCATTCTTTAGTTCGACCGATAAGGTTGATATTGTGCAGTATTGACTTTAGAATGAGCGTTGTATCCTGGAAGACAGACGTCCATAATCTCGTCTGCACTTTATTGGGAGGCGAAATTCTGTCTTAAGGGGATTTGATTTGGCCTACATCGCTTCATCTACTGTATTTTATTTTTTGTTCATTTTTTTTTTTTATTCTTTCGATTGAGAAAGTCGAATTTACCACAACACCTTTGACTTTCCAGCTAGAGAACGCTGACACGAGGATTTAAGACAACAATCCCGCTAAATTGGCATATATTGTGTATACAGAAATAAATAAACATATCGAGAAGGATCTTCAATAAATGTCGCGTGGAGCAAAAAGCGTGCTCTAGTTTTGGCTGGTGTGTGAGGAAGAAGCGTAAAAGGAGGGGAATATACCGATGAAGATTCCGGTTGGTAGTTCTATATAAATAAATACTCACCACCTTCCTCCCATTTATCAATTTCACCTACACACGTATATGCTCACTTACAAAGTTTTCAACATAGATAATCACAGGAGTTTCTCTCTCATCTTCTCTTTTGCTTCGATTGAGAGACAAATTAGCTGGTCAGTGATCTATGCTTGCAACATCTGGTGAGTTCTAGTGTAATTCCTTTAGGTTACTATCTGGTAGTAGAATGTTTACGATTAAGCCAGATTGAGGTTATGAGCAAATATCGAATGTTGGAATGTCGTACGCATAAGTATACACGTACAAATTTACTATACCTCTCTCTTCAAAAGATGAGAAAAAGCACTTGAAAATTGCTCATATATTTAGCTCATCTCTGAGTTTGGAGTGTGAAATGCCCAACTAACAAACGAGTGGATGAAATGTAACTCTTTGTTTTTAATTTAGATAAAAATGAACTTTTAAAATGCTAAAAAATAAATTTTTTTTTTTTTTTTTTTTTTTTTTTTTTTTGTCTTTTGACGAAGTGATTTCAACCTAATCATATTTTCAGAATCTTGATTTCTCATTTAAAACAAACAAATTAAAGTTGATTTAAAATGTATACTACAAAAAAATTAAATAAAGAGAAATCTAAGCTATAAACTTTTGGTGCTAATTTTTTTTGCGTATTTAGTCCATGTTTTATAGGGATTAAAATTAAGATTTTAATTTAAGTTAAAGTCAATAATTAATTTTAACTACATATTTCATGAGATCTACAACTTTTTAACCACATATTTCATCAGTTTTTATCAAAATGTACTAAAAAAATTGATTTATCACCACCAGACATCAACTTAATGTTACTACATTACTTTAGTTTTCTAACATCAATATGAGTGATTGGCAAAACTTATAATTTTTTTGTAAGTTGCTCAAAATCTTTTTATTCACTTATTTCATAAAGTTATGACTTTTACTTATTTTTTAATCATATAGTTTTTAAGATCCACCCCTTGATTTTAGGCTGCTTTCGAATTGGATTAGTAGATTTATAGATTTAGCCCCTGTTTGGTTAAGTTAAAAACTAAAGTTTGAAAAAATTGATGAAATATATGATTAAAGAGTTGATGAAAATTGTGAATTTCATAAAATGTATGATTACAAATGAGTTTTCAAAAAATGAGTTTTTTAGAAATTGTGAAACAAACATGGACTTAGGCCTTGAATGTGTAGATCGGTCTGGATTTTCGATTTTGCAATCAAACTAACTCGATCGAATTCAATTAATATTTTTAAAGATTAAATCAAAATCAAAATTTTTAAGTGACCATGCACCATGATAAAGATATATCTCAGTGGTTACTGAACTATCTCAGGTGCTACTACTTAGCCTCTGTTTGATAGAGATTACGTGGGGTTAAAAGTTGTGAATCCAATTAAATGTGTGAGTAAAATTAATTATTGATTTTGATTTGAAATTTTAATTAAATTTTAATCCAAACCCAGCACGAGGCTTAATAATTGAGTTTAAAAATGTATTTCAATTGTCACTGAACAATGAACCATGTTACACATTCATTATTTAAGTCGATGCGGTTTCTTGAACCTAACAAACTTTTTACTTGAATGATGAATGAATAACACGGTGTATAGTTACATTTTTTAGTTCAATTATGAAATAATAAGCAAAGTTCAAGTAACCACTGGGCTACATTTTAACTTTGGTTCAAAGTTCGTTAAGATATGTAACCCGAAATCAAACTCGGCCCAAACTTCGTCTTTCGCCATTGAAGTGAACCCTACCCCTCGCCGGAGCGGTGGAGTTCTACACGGGCCCTGCACCAACATTTCCTCCTCTCTAGCTACCATTCTCACCAGCCACCACCACTCTTCTATCGTCACCGAGCCTATCAATTGTACGGAATCGTGGCTCCACCTCTCTTTTGAATTCTGTCTTTTGATAATTTTTATGATGCTGCATCTGTGATTCATCCATTTGCAGATCACTTAGCATATTTTGCCCACTTTGTGATCCGATTGCAGCCGTGATTTGGGCCAACCGAACAGACCTGATTTGATCAAAGTCCTAGAATTTAATTATTGAATTCCATCATGGAATCCGAAGGTAAATCTAATGTTGAACAATATCTTTCTTATTTTCCATTCCAAAGATTTGTTTTTTTTAAATGTTTTTTCACATGAGAGAAATTTTTTCCTTTTCTTTTCAGGGCAAAGATCACCAAATCCCTCGGCAATTCTGGCTTCCTTGTTGTGCAAAAGAGCAAAGCTCCATGAAGAACTTCGAAACATCGAAAAGCAGGTCAACTAAATTGCTGTTATTGGAGGAAACATTTATTTATGTCAATTTAGTCTTCAACACAGGCACGTGTAAAAATAATTTATTTATTTTTTCAAAAGCCTACCATGTTCTTAATCTTTATAAATGGGTAGCAGCAAGACCTTGAATTCAGGTCTTTTTACCTTGTTGAGCCGTCTTATATCTGCTTAAGTTCTTACAGAGGGTGCACTTTTATTTGTTCAAGTCGTTTTCAACAACATATAGGTTTATTTAGGTATATACAAACTTGTTATGTAATGTCTCTTTAATGGGTGTTACAGGTCTATGATATGGAGACGAGTTATTTACAGGATCCAAGCCAATGTGGCAATGTCTTGAAAGGTTTTGAAGGGTTTTTGTCATCCTCCAAGAGCACTACACTGTAAAAGAATTTGATTTGCCTTTTTCTTTTTCAGTTTGATGCAGTTATGAAGTACTAAGTATATTATGCTTAGATTTTATCATTAACGCCTAGTTTTTTTTTTTTTTTAAATATGGAAAACATTGCCTGATTGAAATATTTTCCATGGAAATTGGTTTAACTGAAGAATTTTCTGTTGTTTCGTTGATATATGAAATTTTCTTTTCCATTGGGCGGCATGGCTGCTGGCAATGGTGGGTGGAGGTGGGAGACTTTGTTGTGGTTGAATTATTGTCTAATGACGTCATATAACGAAAAAATTACTTACTTAACTTGCATGTTTGCATGTGAAATATTTTCAGATTAAAAGTCAAAACCTAAATGTATGCTGAAGTTAAACTGGTTAATGGTTTCTACTGCAGGAACCTTTGGGTCCAGTAAACTGGTTAATGGTTTCTACTGCAGGAACCTTTGGGTCCAGTATCAGCATCCGTTTAAGTCTTTGTTCACCTCTATCCTCATCTAAAAGCGTAGAGTCTATTAGATAGAATCAAAGGCAGGATAAAGATGATTGTTTATCATTTCCATGAAAATTATTGCTGGATCGTGAAACTAAATGAACTACAACTATTGTTATACAAACACCATTCATCTGCAAATCAACATTTCTTCTGAAAAAAGTATGGACCTTACAAGTTATTATTAATGATGATGCTGAGTGAAATTTGATTGGATTTGTAATTTTCATGCAAATATTAAGGTATAATTATCCATGAAACTGTATGTATCACAAGTGCGTAGGTTCAGTTACCTGCAGCTGTCATTGCTTAATTCTTCATTGTCTTTTCCTACTTTAGAATGACTTAGTGTTACATATTTTTTGGCTGCAGCTTGAAGCGATCCAGGAAGTTCCAGCCTGAAGATAGGCTCTTCTCATTATCTTCAGTGACCTCACCAGCTGTATGAGTTTATACTTGCCTATTCCGCATTTTTGTTTCTGTTGTCAGTATCATTAAAAATAATGTTCAAGATCAAGCATGAAAGCAAGTCATCATACGTTAGGAGTGAAATCAAATTAGTCTGACAATTGACGTTGGAAATTGTCGTATTTCCCCTCATATGTATAATTCTTGAGCTTATAGCACCGCATTCTGTATTCAAAGTTTGTGTATATGATATAAATTTTGGTTGGAGTATCATCTATTGGATCTATCCCATTTTGATCCTATTTTCATTTTGTCTGTCTCAGACTGAAGAAGTTGCACGAGATGGAGGCATATCTGCAAATGGACCGTGAGTATTTAACTTTGTCACTATAATCTAAATCATGAATGCTACTTGTTTTCATATCTTTTTTCTTCACCTGCTATGCTTCAGAGGAAAACCAAGAAAGGGTAGAGGCCCAAGAGATGCAAAGAGAAGGCAGTCAAGTGAAGCCGACTTTGACTATGAAGATGATCCCGATATGATGTAGTTATTATTTCCTATACATTATTAGAATGGCGAATTTTCGCAGGATGTTGGATGATATTGCTATCCATTTTTCCGTTTAATTCATGTTTTTGGATGGCCATCCAACTCTAGCCAAAGTAGTGCTTTTGGCTGTTGTAAAGATAATTTTACCATAAGCTCGAATTTTCATAAATAATATCTGCATCATCTTTAATGTGTACATAAGGTTCTTCTCTTGAAACAAAGTTCTCGAATAACAATAAAACGAACAATGTATATACTTGTCATGATCTTACTAATGCACCAGGTTAGAGGGTCACTGGTTTGATCGACAAGTCATTATCGGGTCAAAAAATATAACAAAATAATTTTATTTAAAGAAAAAGAGGCATAAATATATAAGTACCTATACGTAAATTCATGAAAATGCAATCTCAGAATTTAGTCAATGTTTGACAACCATTAAAAAGATTTTTTTTTTTTTTTGGAGAAAATTGATATCGTATATTTGCGATATAAAAAACGCAACATTTGACAACTATTAAAATAAGTTTTTTTTTTTTTTTTGGAGAAAATAAGTTTTGAAATAAGAGGAATTCCCCAAGTACAGAGAATTACTCGCAAGGGCTTAACGCCAATCCCTGTGTTAAGCCCATGTGAGTAATTTCTCGTATGTATAACATATCTCTTCAAATAATGATATTTTGAAAAATGTGTGATTAGAAAGTGAGGAAATATTTTGAGATTATGTATAAAATATTTTATCGTGGAAATATATAGTTGAAAATGAGTTAGAAAAAAAAATGAGATTTAATTTAATGGTTCTCAAACGGGGACTTAACTAACTTGACAAACTCCCTCGACGGCGTCGTTTTTATTTACATTCAAAATTCCCTGGGCTTCCTTCCCTTCCGAAGGCACAAATCGGCAAATTCCGATTCTAGCGGCGGAATTTTCAGTTTGCCAAATTACAGCATGAATCTATTGGTCTCTCTCTATCTGATGACTTTATCATTTTCGTAGCATTTGAGCTTATTGTTATTTTGCTTGTTAATATATACTTGTCATGATCTTACTAATGCACCAGGTTAGAGGGTCACTGGTTTGATCGACAAGTCATAATCTGGTCAAACAATATAACAAAATAATTTTATTTAAAGAAAAAGAGGCATAAATATATAAGTACATATACGTAAATTCATGAAAATGCAATTTCAGAATTTACTCAATGTTTGACAACCATTAAAAAGTATTTTTTTTTTTTGGAGAAAATAAGTTTCGAAATAAGAGGAATTCTCCCAAGTAGAGAGAATTACTCGCAAGGGCTTAACGCCAATTCCTATGTTAAGCCCATGTGAGTAATTTCTCGTACGTAGAACATATCTCTTCAAATAATGATATTTTGAAAAATGTGTGATTAGAAAGTGGAAAAATATTTTGAGTTTCATGAGCAAAATATTTTGAGTTTATGTGTAAAATATTTTATTGTGGAAATGCATAGTTGAAAATGAGTTAGAAAAAAAAAAAAGAGTTTTAATTTAATGGTTCTCAAACGGGGACTTAACTAACTTGACAAACTCCCTCGACGGCGTCGTTTTTATTTACATTCAAAATTCCCTAGGCTTCCTTCCCTTCAGAAGGCACAAATCGGCAAATTCCGATTCTCGCGGCGGAATTTTCAGTTTGCCAAATTACAGCATGAATCTATTGGTCTCTCTCTATCTAATGACTTTATCATTTTCGTAGCATTACATATAAAATCTCCTACCCCATCTTTACTACTGGGCATTATTTGGGCTTTTGAAATTCTTGTTCATTTTGCAGGAAAAGATAAAAATGCCAAAGAAAAAGGCAAATAATCCGCCGCCCCAAGTCCCAGTTTATTGGATTGAGAATTCAGATTCAGTGTCTCGACATTTTCAGTTCGAACCTGATGGTCAACTCTTGGTGAGTCCACTTTATACTTGCTTCACACTAGTTCTTGCTAATTTTTGCGATAATTGTATCGCCTATATGTGCATGTTTCGTGTTTAACCAAAATTTTGCTCGCCCATTTAGCTAATTTCTGTCAAGAATTCCGTTTTGTTTTACAGCATTTGTTGTTATCATTTGGTCTTGCATTCTTGAGGTAGGTATCAGATGAGCATAAAATTTTCTGGGGAGAAAAATGTGGTATCGCAAAAATCTTTAATGGGAGAAAAACTTGTTTCTTGTTCCTTTTGTGGGGTTTGATTGATTTTTAAAAACATCTTCCTTTGCTATTGTGTCACAAACAAAGAAACAAGAAAAAAGGGGGAAATATGATGAGGGTGAGATGGTGGATAGTGTTTGTGAAGGTGGTGATACCGCCCCTAAATACCAAGCATGAGAGAGTGGTTGATTTGTGTTGATATTGAATAAATTACGAGTCTGAATTTCAATATATTGGTGTTAAATTTCACTCTGGAGGAACATGATTGGATGACTAATCATTCTTTATCTGCTTTCCCTTGTGAACGCCGATTGAAATTCTTTTCAGGTGAGGATGGTTGATGATTCTAGACCTGTTACCCATAGAATAGTTGAATCTTTTCTGAATAAGTTCTTTCCTTCAGGATACCCATACAGGTATAATATGGTTAAATCCCTTTCAGATATGTTGGCCATACTTTATTTCATTAGTTTAAGTTTCTGCATATTCAATCTGCAGTGTGAACGAGGGATATCTTCGATACACACAATTCCGTGCCTTGCAGCACTTCACAAGTGCAGCATTATCTGTATTATCAACTCAGGTCTCTTCAGATATTATGAATTTTATATCTCCTAATAGTGCGGAGTAAACAATTTTCAATTCACTTAATGCTCTAAATGACATCCCTACAGCATGAACATTTCTAAGTTTACTTACTCCCTCCCAGTCTCTGCTATTTGCTGCAGGCTTACGGCCTACTCCTGCACAGGCTACTGCTGTTAGTTGGGTATGATTTTAGTGTTGAACAACTACATGGAGTTTTAGAAAAGTTCCTTTTTCATTTGGACTCTGCTACATCCTCTGGATCACATGCAGATATTAAAGGATGGCATGCAGCATGTCGGGAAGCTCATATGTAGCAATATGGGTGCAAGGATGGACTCAGAACCAAAACGCTGGAGGATTTTGGGTTTGTATTTTAGCTTTTGGGCATGAAGTCTCCTATTTTTACTCTGTCTTGTTCCCTTGGATTGTACTTGCTGCTACTGTTTTTTTTAGTCGTTAGATTACGTAGTGTTGTTTGTCTTTTTACAAGATATATAAAAGGAATGAACCTTCCTACTTGCAGCGGACGTTCTCTATGACTTGGGTACTGGTTTGGAAGTGCTTTCTCCTTTATGTCCACATTTATTTCTTGAAATGGCTGGTCTTGGGAACTTCGCCAAGGTTAATTGCATTTTACTTTCTCTGAAACTTGTATGATGATTCAAGTTTTTTTGCTGATATTTTATTTAAGTGATAATATTGAGATGTGAGGAGGAAAAAACTCATTGTGTGGCAGGGAATGGCAGTCGTTGCAGCAAGGGCGACAAGATTGCCTATATATTCTTCATTTGCCAAAGAAGGAAATCTCAGTGACCTTTTTGCAAAAGGTGAAGCCATCTCGACACTCTTTAATGTTGTTGGAATGGGTGCAGGAATTCAATTAGCTTCTACTATTTGCTCAAATATGAAGGGAAAGGTACTATAACTCCTCACTGCTATCTATGTGCATTTTAGACTTTTAGCTTAGGGCTATTCTAACTTCATATTTTATTTTTTAAATAAATGAATCAATTACAAGTATTTATTATTTAATCATTTAAAAGAAATGCAGGTTAATGTGTCGTGTTACTTTGGGGAATCGGAATCACTCATAATATAGCCCCATATTGTGTCCATGAATTGGGTTGGCAAACTGGTGATTAGCGATCCAGTGCTTGCTAGACTCTTGACCCACTCATGATATAGCCCCTTATTTCTTCCCGTCTCCTTGTCTTTGACAATCTCTCTTCTCCTACTTTCCCTTTCCCTTTCCCTTTCCCATTCCCTTTCACATTCTGCATCTGCTTATCTCCATTGAACTATGAATTACCATTAATATGTGGTTGTTCTGGAATGCTGTCCATTGTACATTATGATTACAAAACCAAGTACAGAAACTAACAAATCTGTTCTTTTTACGTCTCTCACTATCCATAAGTTTTGTTATGAAGATATGTAAAACGCCAATGCTTTTTCTTTGCTTCTTGGCTCTATATCTAGTCCACTTAGTACATAAATTGAGCTTACTAAAATAGTTCGCATTCAGTTTTGCTGAGTAGTATTTGTCGCCGTTGATTACACATTTTAAGAATTTTCTATCCAGAGATGTATAGTTGCTCTCATTGTGTCTAGTATCTTGCAGTTGGTGGTTGGACCTCTTCTTTCTCTACTACATATTTACAGTGTCTGTGAAGAGATGCGAGCTGCTCCTGTCAATACTCTGAATCCACAGAGAACTGCAATGATCGTGGCAGATTTTGTGAAGGTCTGTTACGAAATGTGCTAGCCTGAGATATTTTAGATATTCAGAATGCGAGCAACTTATATTTTTCCCAATATTGAAACAGACAGGTAAAATTTCTAGTCCTGCTGATCTAAGGTATGGAGAAGATCTCTTATTTCCTGGCCGACTTATTGAGGAAGCGGGAAATGTTACAGTTGGAAGGCCTTTACACAAGGCTGTCAAGCCTTCGGAGCTTCACCAGATTAAAAGAACATTTCCCGAGGAAAAATTTATTTTACATATCGGAAGTAGATGGACGGATATGATATTGGAGCACAACGCGACTGGCGAAGATGCATTGAGGGGGTGGCTGGTTGCTGCATATGCTGCAGATATAGAAAAGTCTTTTAATCTTTCTACTGAGATTGCATTGCAAGATGCGTATGAGAGGATGAATAGCGTATTTTCTCCCTTTCTGTCGGAGCTGCAGTCTAAAGGGTGGCATACTGATCGGTTTCTTGATGGAACGGGATGTCGTTTTTCTTTTTAGTGTCATGTAGTACAAGGTAAAACCTCTGCTTTTTCAGGAAATTTTGCAGGTTGTATTCTTAAGAAATTGTTTATTTCATGTTGGGACAAGAGAATTGTAGCCTACTTATGTCATTATAGGGAATTATAATTAGTAAATAAAGAATTTGGACATGACGTTGCCATTCTTGACAATATAAAAGAAATGTTTATTTTGTCCAAATATTTGCTGTTCTTTTCGGAGTTTCTACTTTCTAGCATTGTTTTCTACCTAATTAATTCCACTTGAATTAGATTACTACAAATTAAGCAGATTATTTCCTTCTATTATTGGTGGATACCAGACCAGTTTACATTTTATCAAGTATGGATAATTTATTAAAGAATAATATTATCTATCATTAAAGGAGATCAGTACTTGTCTATGTGGTAGTTGAGCATCCAGTCACGAGTCTCACTATCGACTAGACTTGTGATGATCATTGACTGATACAATATTAATTTTCTTTATCTTTCTTACTCATAATATAAGTTAAACTTTATTTTGTACTAATTATACATTAGTTTATATAAAGAATGGCAAGTATTAAATATAAAATATACAACATCGAACAAAATTATATGGTGTAGCTAAAAATCAGATTTTTTAGTAGATTTTGATAAAAGATGATAAAATGTGTAGTTGAAAATTTGATAAAAATTGTGAGTCCCATAAAATGTGTGATTAAAATTAATGGTTGATTTTAACATTATTATTTTTTAATCAAAATCTAAGTTGTATCAAACATGGACTAAATAATATTTGAAGTGTGTCAAAATTACATGACGATAAATAGCATTACTTTAAAAATAATTTACAGAGTAGAAAATCATATTTTAAAAAATTAAAAAGTTACAATCGACGGGCCTAAATTTCTTGCTCCTGCAACT
>CAIGRN010112627.1:0-12480 GCA_903798345.1 Fraxinus anomala | reverse complement strand
TTTTTTTTTTTTTTTTTATTTATCTTTTTCTATATATTTTTTTTTTTTTTTTTATATATATATATATATATATATATATATATATATATATATATATATATATATATAATACAAAATTACAAATTTACCCCTTTTAAAATTAATGAAAATGGTAAAAAGAAATTGAGTGACTATGCTGAAACGTTATATTAAATTGAATGTCCATGGTTAAATAAAATCAAATTCGGTGGCCAAGGTGACACAAAATATAAAGTTGGATGGCAATGGCGAAATAAAATTAAATTTGGTGGCCATAGATGGATTTAACCATCTGAACTTTGAAATACTATTGGTTTTGGTGTTTCCGAGATTATCCCATGAATTATAGAATAGGGTAATGATCATACAGTCTCTTTGATTCATTGTTCAATGGAATTACAATGTATTTTAATGAATTCCACCATCGGTTCTTGATAGGCGATAATCTCTAATTTAAATACCATGGTCAAGTTCGTGTAAAATTATTTTTGGAAAATGTGTGGTAAAAAGTAGAGAAATTTTTTGAATTTATGTGTAAAATTATTTTATTAAGAAAATGTGTAGTAAAAAATGAGTTCCTATAAAATGAATCTCAAACAAGGTTTAAGTGAAAAAACATGTTTGATCAACTTAGAACATCTTCTAGAGTTTCATTTAATCTTGTACACAATGAAGAACATCTTTAAGAAGTAAAATTGTTTACACTCCTAACGATCTTAATGAAACCAAAATACAAGTTGTGAAGTTTGAATGTAGTTAAAAGTAAATCTAAGTTACTTAATTCATCGAAGCTGATTCTTAAAGTCACTTTTTTTTTTCTTTTTTTTTTTTCCCATTCATATATATAACTAGCAGAACTTATTTTTCACGAAGTTCTGTACAACTAAAACAAGTTGCAAGAAGCAACAGTTCCCGGTTTTTGGCTCCCATAATCTAAAGCATGTCACCACGAAACTTACCATTCCCTTGATCAGCAAACATGTAAGCTTTCCTAGTTGATAACACGCGCTTAAAAGAACTGAACAATCCATTGATGACTGAAGCAGTACTTCCGACATACATAATGCACAGGACAACCTTACCATAACTTACTTCTAAAGCTTCATCCACAAGAATGAAAAAATGGAAAATTACATTGAATTTCCTAAATCAAAAACTTTTAAGACTTCTTTTCTTCCGAATCACAAAATTTCCTCGCGGGATTCTTCACTAAATGTGTACAGACAACTGACTACTGCAGATAAGTTGCTGCTTGTGCTTCTCAGCTACTTATAATTCTTGTGCGCGTTTCTAGCAAGAAAAAATTCCTCGAACCAGGCAAACAAAGATCAGGTCCATTCTCAAGCAGTTTTGAAGCTTTCTGACAAGAGTTCATAGTATCGTATTTGCTGCAACCAAACATAAAAATTGAGACAGTTTTGAGTTACGGTTCTTTTCTTTGAGGTATATTACAAGAACAAAATCAAGTCTGATAAAAATTCATACGGCATCAGAAACAGATGGAGATATTTTCTCCAGCGCCCGCTTGAAGTGTATTTCTTTGATGGTCCATGGTGCAGCATCTGAAATTTTGTTCCTCAAATTCTGTTTGTCCTCAAGAGCTGCCATAGCAGCTTCATTCATCTGACATAAACGAAAAATAGCAAAGCTTGAGACTGATCGTTATTATGAGCATTTAAGTCAAAAATAAAAAAAAAAAACTCCCATTTTCTCACTCGGACCACATTACTGAACCTTTCAATCTACTTGCAACTGTTTATTTTAATTAAATATTAATAGTAATTCAAGACCAGTTTTGCTAAAGTGTCGTAACCATCTGAAGAAAACAATAAAGTACAGACAAACCAGAGCAGATAAGTCGGCTCCACTGAAATTTTTACAAGCACTGTCACTTCCAATTGCAATCAAGTCCAAATTGGCATCTATTCGCTTCTTCCTACTAAGAGCAGTCAAGATTAAACCACGCTCATTTGGACTGGGAAGAGGGACATATAGAGGTTTCCCAAATCTTCCTGGTCGAAGGAGGGCACAGTCCATGACTTCAGGCCTGGCATTGTATTATCATGATCATAGATATTAAGTTACACGATAGAAGACTTTTAATCAGCAAATAATTATTTTTCTTTTGCCCGTAGGTAAACCTCTGACAAAAATAACAATTTGTACCTATTCGTGGCACCAATCACATAAACACCCTTTCGCTGATCTGCACCATCTAGCTCTATCAGTAGCTGCAGTGATATGGCTTTGCTTTCAGTTCCATATCTAGTCATATACACAATAATGGAGGATAAAATTAGGCAAGAAAGCATTTACAAGACATTTTTACAAACCTGATTCAAGAGCCGCTCAACAACCCATCCCCCTTCTTGACCGCGTCTGGTTGTCAAAGCATCCACCTGATAAGAAGTAGAATAACATCAGCACAATCCCAGTTTCCACCAAGTTCACTGCAGAATGTTACTAATCACCATTTTTTGTTATTTATACTCAGTATACCTATATTCTGTGTAGGTAGATTAGTTACGAGTTATCAAGGAACTATAAAACCCCTCAACAGAGGAGAGAACATTAGGACTCTTAGCTTCTAGCAAAGCTATGTGAAATTGTATGTGCAATTGGGAACCATCCCTGAGAGGATTTTGTTGTTTATGATTGCTCCAAACACGCTCATTGAAAACGTAAGTACAACGATGAGTTTCAAGGCCAAAGTATATGTTTATTGCATTGTCTCAGGGCTTTCGTCAAATTTTGATTTGTCAACATCCATGATAAGTTTGATGTCCGAATATTCTTTAACACAAAGTCACAACCAAGGAGTCTTATTATTGCACATTAATTTACAAAAGCATAACTCGGGTATAACCAAATATAAAACCAAATTATATGAGACGAAAAGCGGTCAAGAAATAACATCAGGAAATAGAAAAGCACCTCATCAAAAAAAAGGATGCACGGAGAACATGTCCTTGCACGACTGAAAATTGTCCGAACAGCCAACTCACTTTCACCAACATATTTACTGAGAAGTTCAGGACCCTTGATAGACAACAGAAAATGTAAGAGAGCCAATGTAACTAATTATTAGAGAATATAAAAAAAAAACTTAAGAAATAGCAACAGTTGTCAACCTTAATATGTATGAAATTTACTCCTGCTTCGTTGGCAACTGCTTTGGCAATTAATGTTTTTCCACAGCCCGGAGGACCATAAAGCAAAAATCCTGTCTCTAAATCCACCCCAAATTCCTGAAAATTAAAAACTTAATCTCAAAATTCTAATTGGGATATCCAACAAGCACAGGAGAAATGGATGAATTATCGGAAACAATGTCTACGTAGGAAATAATTATATGGAAATAAAGATATGGCAACTGCTCAAGAAGTGAAGTAACTGAGTTTGAAGTGCCAATCATCCAATACATATGCAGAAAAAAGCGAATTAACCATGAAGGATTTCCAAGAGTGTGTCTATTCTTTAGAAAAGAAATTTTTCGAAAAAATTATAGAGAGATGGAAATTTTTAGTAAGCATTGCCCCTGAACTTAAAAGAAATTTCTTTATTAGATTTTAATACGCACCTTAGAAGTTTGATTAGAACATGTAAATATGTAATGCAAGCTGTGGCAAAATATATATTAGGTGGCCCCATGAAAAACAACCATGTAAGATCCTGTTCATTTCAAATGCAATAAGTTCCATCGCATTAATACCTTAGTTCAGGAAAAATTACAATGTGATTATAAGGAAGAGCAATGGGTCCCATGAAATGTGTAGATAATAAGCATATGGTAATTGTGAATGTATGATTACAATTAATGTTTGACTTTAAATTATAAGCAGATTATAATGGAAGCCAAACAATCACTAAATTGTCTAGTCCTTATCGCATAACCAGTAATCAATTACAAAATGAAATTTTAACGATAACAATCACCTCATAATCTTCGGGATACTTAATCCGCCTAACTATGTCACGGTCAAACACATCTCTTATTAATTGAAGTCCACCAACATCCTCCCACTTCACACTTGGAATTGCTGAAAACCCTTCTCTTGTAGAAGAGGGTTGAACCATTTTAGCAGCTTTCTACAAAAATTGCTATGTTTAGCAACTAATTGAAATGATGAAAATGGGGATAGGGACAGATCACATAGAACACAGTAAATCAGAAATTAAAAGGAAATAAGGAGGGAACCGAAAACAATAAAAAAAAAAAAAAGAAATGCGAACTGAATAACAATAACTCTATAAATGCTTTCCCAGGAATAGAAATGTTTTTCCATGATAAATATGTAGAATTAAAATTACAAGGAAGTACAAAGAGATTTTTCTAGAAGGTGCCAAGCAGTAGAACTTGTTTACACTGAATTAATACCAGCATAACAGAAGAGCTCCAATAAGACATCAAATCTAAATTCTAGAAACAAGGAATCTATAGATTCCCCAAAAAGAGAAACCAAAATCTAGCTAACAAAAACGAAAAATCTATTTCAGACACAATTGTCGCAAGACAAATAACCAAATCAACATCTATGTCCGTTCATGATAAGAAAAAAATAGACTTACACTAGGAATTTGAACCACACAACCAAGAAACAATACACATTATTAAAGAACTAGGTCAAGTGTAAATGATAAATAATTAAACAAAATTCAATTTGATAACAACGCACGAGAACAGAGGTAGTAAAGAAAAGGAAAGGCATATAGAATCAATATACATTCATAATTTCCATGTTAATTTAATGCTGGATTGCCAGGTTACCTCAAAATCAGCCATTGTGATGCTGAGCTTTTCTATTTCTTCAGGTGACCAAGGTTGTCTCCACCATTCTTCAACAGGCTCCCCTTCTACAAGTTTTGTAGAAACCTCAACCTTTCGTTGGCCTATTATCCGATTCATCGCTAGATTGCCAGCCTTGTTCGTAAGTGCTGCCAAGTCAGCTCCAACAAACCCTGCTGTGGACTTAGCTATTTTCAGAAGATCAAAAGCACCTTCTACTTTAAGATTTTGAGTAAGGACCGACAAAATATCAACCCTTGCACTTTCGTCCGGGACACCTATATAAATCTCGCGGTCAAACCTTCCAGACCTCCTCAATGCAGGATCAATAGAATCAGGCCTATTTGTCGCTCCAATAACGAGTACATGCCCAGGCATGCAATCAAAATTCTCTGCAGTCCCACTTCTATTTATGGGTTTTACAATTTTCGATGACTCATCCATGCATGACATCAGTTGTGTCACTATTCGTTGCTCCATTACCCTATTCGAAATTTCTCGTTTGGTAGCAATCGCATCGATCTCATCTATGAACACAATGGATGGGGCTGTCCTATGGGCTTTAATAAATAGCTCTCTGATATTTTCTTCGGATGTGCCTGAAACATTCAGCAAATAAAGCACCTCAGCAAGACTGAAAATTGTGTAAATAAGTTCAGGAACAAAACCAAATTCTTAATTGAACCCCCACACATAATAGATAAAAAGGGAAATTAGTCAAATTGTTACACTAGCAGCATCTAGGAGGACGAGATAATAAAAATTGACATGCATAGATCTATGTCTACCATGTCATCACTACAAGTGAAGTCATAATTAGATAGCTAAAAGATTTATGATTAAAAATTTGTCATCAATAAAACAAAGACCAACAAGAAATAATTTTACCTGAAACTCCAGACACCAATTCAGTAGCACAGATCTTATAAAAGGGAACACCGGTCTCATTGGCAATGGCATTGGCTAGCTTGGTTTTCCCACACCCAGGTGGCCCATGCAACAAGATCCCTGACATTGGTCTCACACCAAGGTTTTGAGGCAGATAGGGATGGTAAAATGGCACAATCACCTCCATTTTTAACTCCTCCAATACGTCACTCATCCCCCCCAAATCCTTAAACAACGGCCCATTAGAGTTATTGTTTCTGATGTCCTTATTTTTGTTATTAATCACAGTCAAACCATTACCTCCCTTAATTTTCAACGACTCAGAGTCATTTCCAGATATACGCCTCTCGTTCATCAAATTTACCTCCTTGTCCACGTTATTCACAACCTCCATTTCCACAACCTCCTTTTCTCCCATCTTTCCCATTTTCTTTGATTTTTCGTCGTAATTGTCACGAAGCATGGACTTCATCAAATCAAGCTTGGTCTCAAGTTTTTCCTCATAAATAGCATCTTCAGTCGAAATATCTTCCTCCAATGAGTTGTCTGATTCAGATTCCGAAGTACCGTTGCTAGCAGCTGATGCCATTGAAGATGTTGAGCCAGCATCATTTTCAAAATCATCATTAATTCTCACGGTCCTCTTTCTAATATGCTGCGCTTCTATGAGTCGCAATTTCTCTTCAGCTTCGTCAACTTTCTTTGGCCTCTTTCTTCTCGGAGCATCATCATATTCTTCATTATTATGATCATCCATCTGTTCAAGTATTTGTTGAACCCCTTTTGTGAAAGGCTGGAGCTTGTGGCGGGTATATTCTGGGTAGGTGGAGCGAAGATAGACCACTAATTGATCGACAGAAGTGCATTTATTTTTGTTTAACTCGATGCGCCGATGAAGGAGCCGATCGAATCCTTGGCCTCCCGGTGTCCGTGGTCTTTTTCTTACAAAATTCACCTTTCGTTTCTGTTTTGGAGTCATTGCTTTGCTGGAATAAGAAAATACTGGGTAAGTACAAACACACTGGGCTAGGGTTTACAAGATGCAGAAAATTACTTCAATTCAAATTGAAAAATTCTCCACCGGCAGAGCCACCTGGGGTCTAGTGGGGGCAGTTGCCCCCACTGCATTTTGGTCCTGGGTATTTCACCTATTACGATTGAGGAGCGGCCAGTTTTTTAAGGCAATGATAAAACCATAAACAATATTCAAGACAAAAGTTGTCAAAAAATCACTGTTGCTAGAGGAAGATTACCATCAAGAAACGACAATTTTGAAAAATAAATAAATTATAAGGAGTTGAGTTGAGTTGAAATTAAATCATTTACCAGGGGCAGATCCAGAAATTTTGAGGGCAGGGGCTGAAATTCAAGAGTCAATATAATAAATTTATATATAACATTAAAGTCAAATTTATCTAATTTGGCAACAACATTCAATTTTTTGTCGGCAAAGCAACAAATAGTGGGACGAGATTGAGGGCATTGACTTACTAGGAAAGCAGATTCCAAGTTTCTACCGCACCTTCAAAAACAACTGTTTAGCCAAGTAGAATAGACACTATTGTCGCAAAATCAACCTGCAATTAGGAAAAAAATGCATTTAGCAAATTGCAAACAACAGATTAATATTGAACCTGTTAGGCTGTTACTCGTTTCATTTAGTTTGGGCTCTCTGTTCTCGTTTTCTTCTTCAGCATTGCCTTTGGAATTAAATTCTTCACAATAAAGATAGAGAGGATTTAGCAGATGGGCATTGTGAACAAATAAAATCTAAAGAGGCCTTTAAATTTTTTCTTCTTCAGGTTTGAATTTAAAATTCTTCAGGTTTACAGGGAAAAAACTTGTAAAATTCTTTTCAGTACAACTTCTTTTCTAATTTCTACTGCTCTTTTATTATAATATTTGTACTAGACAAAAATGGTAGCAGTACAAAAAAGTAAAAAGTAAAAATTAAAAAAACGTAGAAGAAAAACATCTGAAAGAGATAAAAACAAATTAAAAAAAGTAAAAGAAAAACATCTGAAAGAGATAAAAACATAAAAGGGATAAAATAAAGCTTATAACCTACCTTCACCTTGGAACAATGGAGAAGAAAATTGAGCCTATTTCAACGTTTGTGTATTCCGTATCGGCCCCGGGTGGATAGAACTTAGAAGAGAGTCGGAGAGAGAGAGAGAGAGAGAGAGAGAGAGAGAGAGAAGAGTCGACGAAGAACAGAGAATAGAGATTGAGGGAGGCGGGTAGCGGCTGTAGAGGGAGACTGGGAAAGGGAAATGAATAATCGGTTGTGATTTTCCTTGTGAATAAATAGGTTTGGATTTGGGCCAACGAGTTTAGTTTTTGGGAAAAATTCACAAACTCAATAAATAAAATATTTTAATATTATAAAATTCAATTAATTATATACTCACACCCCCAAATCCTAATATTTATTTACTTCCTCCTCAATCCATTCTCTCTCTATATTTTACTTTTCCTTCTCTCAATCTCACTGTTGTCGCCAGACGCTACAACGTTAGGGCAGTGCTATACGAGGTCGTGCATTGCTCTCAGCGAGGCTTCTCCATCGGAGGGGCTTCTCTGCTGCAGCGTCGCACACAGTGAATAGTGGTGGTGATGGTTTACATATTTTGATTGTTGTTGTTTGTAGTGGTGGATCTACAGTGGATGTGGATTTTGTTGGATCGATGATGGATCTAGTGGTGTGGATCTGACGGGTGGCGTCATTGGATTTGGTGGTGACGGTGGTTTTGTTGGATCTGTAGGTGGCGATTATTTTGTTAGACCTGGGGGTAGCAATGATTTTTGTTGATACAGACGGTGGTGGTGGTTATTGTTAATACGGGTGAGAGTGGCAGTGTTGGTGCTTGGCGACAAATTTGGGATTTTTTTGGTAGGGATTGTGAATGTGGAATGGTAGGCTGGGGATGGGGTAGTGTGGGGTGGGGATGGGGATGGGAGTGTTTGCGAATAATTATTTAGCTGATTGTGGCCAATAACTTGATTAATTTGTGATCTAGAAAAATCGTGATTTATTAAGTTGTGATCGAAAAATTACTTATGACAAATTCAATTGATAATTTGTAATCGTTAAATAAGTTGTAACTTATAAAATTTGTGATTTTGTGATCGATGAATAAATTGTGACCTAAAAAAAATTTATAAGTAATCGAGAAATAATTTGTGACTTATAAAATTTTTGATATGTGATTGAAAATAATTTGTGACCTATAAATTTTTTAATATGTAATCGAGAATAATTTGTAACATATAAATTTTTTGATATGTGGCTGAGAAATAATTTGTGACCTATAAAATTTATTATCTGTGACCAGAAATAATTTGTAACTAATTAATTCAATAATTTGTGACCAAATTGTATAGATTTGTAAACTTAATATATTTAATTAATAAAAAAATTAATTAATTATTTCATAATTAAAATTTAATAATATCTTATTTTTGAAGTTTTAAACCTTATTTCTTAGTCTTGAAAATGGTCATAGTTAAACTCTTAAATATGAATATTTTCCCTTTTTAAGTTTCAAAATCCAAAACTCAAGTAATAAATAAATAATTAAATATATTAAAGTCACAATTATACAATTAATAGTTACAGATACGTACTTATAGATCATAACTTATTTATTAGTCATATATTGTCAAATTAATTGATCACGGATTAATTTATAGTTACAAATCAAAAAAAATTCATAGGTCACAATTTATTTCATTGGTCACTTTCCAAAAAAATTATAGGTCAAAGTTTATTTGTTGGTCACAAATTATAAAATTAGTTGGTCACGGATTATTTCTCAATCACAAATTATTGAACTTTTAGATCATAATTAAATAGTTGGTTACAAATTAAATAAATAATTGGTCACAAACACTTTCAACGCCAATACTTGGTCACAAATCAACCAATTCATCCCACACCACCAGATCCAAACAACACCGTCGCTGAACCGCAAAAACCAGATCCAAAATACTGCAATGGCATCACCACTGTTGCAACGACAATGGGTGAAGACATAACCCGATCTTCTCCCAAGTCGTCATCGTCGCTTATCTTCCCCTAAGTCAAGACATGAGCAATGGACTCACAATTTCTGTATTTTTATTGGACAAAGGATTCAACTATTACTAATACAATTCACTCCTAAACACATGCAATAAATTACCGATTTTTAAGTGCAAATCAAGGACCCAATTGCCGAAAATTGTTTGAACCCCCCAAATCATTCTTTTCCCTAAAATGTGCTTGTAGCCCCCAAATTCACTCCCATTCATCTTGTTCTGCAGAATTCATGAAAACCAAATCCAAAAACTCTTCAATCCATCTCACGGAATCTTCTTCTTCATATCTCAAGATTTTATTCAATGCTGATTCATTGTTTTCATTCCATTTCTACGAACACGAATTTCTCATATTACGATTTTTATACAGTATAAGACCAGTCCCACAGTCTTTCGATCATGTTGTGAAGTTATAAACCAATAATGTCCACCCCAAATCTTCGTGCATCCATGGGAGAGGAAGGCAAGGGAACTAGTTAGCACCTAGATGTTAAGACACGAAGTGATCTATCTTTTTTTTTTTTTTTTTGGAAAAGTACGTGTCATGTCATGTCGTTTTAGTCTTAGTAGACATCTTTTGAAAGTTTATGTTGTATGTATTGGTATGTTAGCACGTTGATGGATATGTAGGAATTTTTTGTTTCTGCAAATTTACTAGGTTGTTTGCACATTGATGACGTTTTAACGACTCTTACCACTTGTGTATTTTTATCGTTAATGCAGTTAATCGAAATGTTATTTAACATTTGGTCATTCCAGTGTTACATGAATTTGTTTGTGACATTTGGTATTACATTTGCATCTTTTTGTGAGATCAATCATCACTCATCTATATTGTAATACCTTATTATTTTTAGTAATTGACACATATTACACTTAGTCACGCCAGCATATCAATCGCAAAGTAAAATGCATCACATTTTTTTTTCCATTTATAAGTTTATATGAGAATTAATCTGAATATTTTCTGTTCAAATCATTTATCCTTTTATCAACCTTGGAATTTTATATTCATACATATATGCAGCAATATGTTGATGGATTTACGGGTGCATGTGAGTATCTTAATTAATTCACAACAGTGCAACAATCTAAGCCATGCTGTGAATACATGTATGTACGTTCATTTCCAAGCATTATAAGATTTATACAACATCCATGTTGCATAAGATACAAAAATTTTAACAAAAAAAGATAAATGTAGTATAGCTGATTAAAACGAGCACATTATAGATATTGACTGGAAATGAATATTCATATCATAGAAATGAATTCTGCATCAGGTTGTGTTAACGAACACCCATTCCCTTCATTTTCGTCTGGCTCAAAGAATGATAGCATCATGGTGGATGCAAACTCTTGTACTGTTGGTACTGACTCAATTGAATGATTTAATAATTGCATCATTTTCTGTTTGATTATCTTGCGAAAAATTATTGATTCTCGTGAGGATATAAGCTGGCCTGCTGCACATAAAACTTTGTTTCTCTGACTCCGTAACATCAACACTTAGTGCACAAGTTGTGACATGGTGATCCTTCCTCCCTAGCTCCAAGTACAAGTTTAGTGAGTTGTCATTCGTAATACTCATAGGCGTCATGTTACCACCTATGTCATACTCTATTTTCATAACAAAAAACCTATTATCAACCCTAAATTTAGCAAATAACGTATCAATTAGTTCCACATACTTGCAACCAATTGGTAGTAGCAGTCCAAATGTACTCGTTCCACATTTTACGAATACGTTAACATATTCCATATCTGCATCCAAATAATTGGTTAATCCAAGAGAAATCTAATCCAAGATAAAAATAGGTGAATTTCACACAATCAGCCATATTGCAGACATGGGCGAATCCAACATCATAGTTCAGCTAGGGCGGAGATCGTTGACTTTTGACCGAGACCGTTGACCGATGGTCGTTGACAATCAACGATCATAATAGCCAAAAATATAATTCGACACATGTAAATACACTAAAATGTAAAAAGTATATACATATAAAAATATAATTCAGTACAATCCAAAATACTAAAAACAAAATACAACCCTACTCTGTAACTGTAAATTTAGACAACTGCATTCTACGAGGTCTCATATTTTGAAAACGTTGCAATATTGTCTCATTCTCAAGTTTTATAAAAATATCTTTTTCCACATAAACCGTCAAATTGTCATTCAACCAGTCATCTCCCATTTTGTCGCGCAAGTCACTCTTGATTAGATTCATAGTAGAAAATACCATGGCAACACTTGCAATTGCCACAAGTAATATCAAAACCAAGGTGATCAGCCTATAAACCAACGAAAAATAACAGTGTTTCAACGAACTTCTGAGCTACACAAGATATGCTATTGATGTTAAAGAAAGTTTCGTCCATTCTCACAAGCATAAGAAACTTGTCAAGTTGAGGTCTAGTAATAAAAACTCTTCACTATTGAAGTCCAAATGATAGAACTAAGCAAGACATAGCAATTTAGCCTAATCAAAAGCTGCAAATGAATTTCTTGAACTTAAACACAAAATGCAAGTAAAGAGCTCAGTAGTTGTTTCTGAAAAACGACCATTCAACTCTTGCAAGATTGAGTCTATCACGTAACAGAACAAATCAACATAAAAGCAATGATAATAAGTCACCTGCTGAGTTCCACGCCTAGGTCGACCTCTCAATACTACAATATCCTCCATATTGGGCAGACAAAT
>CAIGRN010112626.1:1686-17684 GCA_903798345.1 Fraxinus anomala | reverse complement strand
GATACTCAAAACATATGACCGAAAATCAAGCTTTATTGTCAAGTTTCAAAATAAAGGATGGCGGTCATGATACTTTTGGAGATAACGCGAAAGGAAAAATCATTGACATTGAAATTATTGGTAATCATTCATCTCTCTTTATTTAAAATGTTTTCTTAGTAGATAACCTTAAATGTGATCTACTTAGATTTAGCCCACTATGTAATAAATGTTATCATATCAATTTTGATTCTTCCAAGTACCTTATTGATGATACTATATCAAAAGTGGTAATATTTATAGGAAATTGAAGTAGGATGTTTATGTCATAAACGTTAAATTTGAGTGCGGAAAAAATGTTTATTAAATTTGAAATATGATATTTGGTTATGTCATAGAAGATTATATCATGTTAGCATAGATCTACTTTCAAATTTTTCGAAAAATTGTTTTGTTGAATGCTTGTCAAATTTGAAATTTGAAAAAGATAAAATTTGTGATGTATTGAAAACAAGTAAATAGTTCTTTCAAAGTAAAGTAACATTCTTCAACTACAAAACATTTACAACTTCTCTACATGAATCTTTTTGGACCATCTAGAACCATAAGCTTAAGTGACAAACATTATACTTTCGTCATTATTGATTACTTTTCTAGATTTACTTGAGTCCTATTTTTTAACCTAAAAGACAAAGTATTGAATGCGTTTAAATATTTTTATAAAAAAGGTTCAAAAAAAAGGGGATACATTATTACTACCACTAGGAGTGATGATGGTGAAAATTATGAAAATATTACATTTAATGATTTTTTGCAAAAATAATGGCTACAAACATAGCTTCTCGACCTCTATAACTCCTCAACAAAATGGTGTAGTAGAAAGGAAGAATCACAAATTATAAGAAATGACTTGGACTGTTAAATGAAAATAGTTTACCAAAATACTTTTCGATTGAAACTGTTAACACTTTTACCATATTGTGAATAGAGTCTTAGTTAGTTGAAAAAAAAATCAAAATTTCATATGAACTTTGAAAAGAAAGTTATTAGTATCAGTTACTTTAAAGTGTTTGGGTGTAAATGTTTTATCTTGACCACTAAAGAAAATTTGAGAAAATTTGATCCAAAGTTTGATATTGGAATATTTCTTGAATATTGACTAGCAAAACTTATAGAGTTTTCTTTTTTAACAAAAGAAATTTAATTGTTGAAGAATCCATGTATGCAACATTTAATGAAACTAATCCTCTTGATCAAGAGAAATGAAGTGTTAATGATACAAGTTTGGAGATTCTTTTTGAGCAAATGAATATTCAAAATCAAAATAAAGAAGATCCTAAAGATGCTGAAAATCAACATGAGGAAGAAGTAAATGTGCAACAAAATGAAGAAGAATCTTTCGAAGTACAAGCGATCAATCTTTACCCAAGTATTGGAGTCAAACAAAGTATGTCATGGACATGCTCAAAAAGTTTTAAACGAAAGAGTTGAAATCAATGAACACTCTAATGAGCTTATCAATCAAATTGGACAAAGATAATTAAGGTACTTCCATAGATATAACAAAATATCGAGGTATGATTGGATATCTCATTTACTTAATTGCAAGTAGACTCGATATTATATTTAGCGTGTGATTATGTGCTAGATTTCAACCCAATACTCAAGAATCTTACCTTAGTGCTGTAAAACGAATTTTTAGATATCTTAGTTACACTAAGACATTACATTTATGGTATTCTAAATGCACTCAAAAAGTGGGATATTGGCCTATAATTTATGAAAACATAAAATTAGTTGGCCGATATTCTCACTAAACCTCTAATACTTAATAGATTTTTATTCATTTAAAAAGGTTTGAGAATTATCGATAAATTTGAAGTATGTGGTTAAATTGAATTCATACTAAAAGTTTTCGTATGATTAATTCGATGTGCATAACTGGTTGGAATTTATATAAATTTTACCCAAATAATTATACTTTTGTCATTTTATCACTCATTTTTTGATTATTATTTTTACTATAAATGTGATGATTATTATCTTATTCAAACTTGTATATATTTGACAGTTTATGCTTAATTGAGGGTTCTATGGTTGATTTAAAATTTTGATTTTATATCTTACACTCTTCCTCTCATATGTGCTACATTTTTTCTTATACTAAAGGAAAAAATTGAGTAAGATAGATTTGAAAAGTATTGAAAAATGAGGAATCTTTTATTGTTTCCTTGATGGGAGTGTGATAGATTGATGCCTTGATTAACATATACTTTGAATGAATGGCTATTGATTTGTAAAAGATAAGGGGAATATATGGATTACATGAAAAATTTAAGATTTATATTCCTTATCAATTGTTCAATATTATTTTGCAAATCATCTTGTTTGTTATAATAAAAAATGAGGAAATTGTTGATCTATGGTTGATTATAATCTTAAGTTTTGATTATAACAAACAAATTAATCTTGTTTACTAACAAATTAAATTCAAGTGATTATAATTTTCCAAACTTAATATGAAATTGATCGATGGTCGTCAAAAGATCAAAATCTATCATCACAAATTGGACTCATGAAAGAGGTTAAGATTGAAGTCACACATTTAAGAACTTAAGAGCTAAACTTTGGAGCAAGATCAATGACTTGATTTTCTTAGATAAAGTGTAAAGGTACTAACACTTCGATATTTGGTAATGAATTATTAAACTCAAAATCCTTCTATGCATTAAAAACAATTTTGTGAATTAAAAATCATTCAAATGCAATGATTTGATTTTTTGCATCAAAAGTCATTCGAATGCAATTATTTGATCAAATGTAAAAATGACTTTTAAAAATAATATTTCAATTTGAAATTTTTTTTTTTTATCTTGAAAAGTTAGTTAAAGATACTTTTCAAAAGTCTATGCCTTTCAAAACTTTAGAATCAGAACAAAGGGGGCAAAACATTAAAAGATCGAATTGGGAGGAGGTCGACCGATCAGAAGAGGCGATTGACCGAATGGTGGTTGACCGGAAGTTTCTAACAGTCCAAAATTTGTCTGTTTTCATATCTGATTTTTACTATACAAAAGACTATATTGGTCATCCAGACAAAAAACTGTTGATTGGGCTAGTCATTCGAACTCCTAAATTTCTTTGACATTTTGAACTTTTTAAATATCCCCACTCTTCCATTCTTCATAAGACTTTCAAGAGTATCAACGTGTGATATATTGAGAGATTTACATTCATTTCTTTTATTTCTTCATATCAAAAATTTGATTGATTCAAACTTTTTAATCATCATCTTCATCAAAGTTGTTCATTTTTCTCTTTGTACTTAACTTATTTTTAGTACTCATAAAAGAGAGATATATTTTGAAGAAGATTTTTAAACTTACATTGCATATATTTCTTCTACTTCTTAATATTGAAAACTTTGATTGATTGAATCAAACTTGTCAATTATCATATTCATAAAAGTTTCTTATTTTCCTATTAGTACTTAATTTATTACAATCATTTATTAAAAAAGAGATATATTTGGAGAAGATTTTTGAACTTACATTATATTTATTTCTTCATTATCTTCTTATTGAAAAACTTTGATTGATTGAATTAAATTGTTAATTATCATATTTATCAAAAAATTTCACCTAACACTTAAGTTATCATTTATTGCTATTTATTGAAATTGTAGTCTCTTTTAGTACTTAATTCATTTGTATCATTTATTAAAAGAGAAATTTCATTGTAAAATAATTGTTCTAAACTTGTGGGTCATATTGAGGTTTCGTGAAAGCTCAATAGTATAAGGATTGATGCTCATTGTTGTAAGTCACCGTGTATATTGAGGTCCCGTAAATCTCAATATTGTATAAGGATCGATACTCCTTATTGTAAGTCACCGAAAGCATTGTAAAGAGTTGGATTACACTATAAGTCAATCAATATAGTTAAAAAACCTTGCTCGTGCCGAAACGTTTGGTAATGGATGATGTAGTTCAATGCTTTGGATCGAGTCTCCATAATTATATCGTTTGCATCATTTCTTCCATTTTACTTATCGTTTTCATATTTGAACTTATTATTTGAACTAATCTATTTAATCTTTACTTGCTTGAATTTAGATTAATTTTTCAAAAAAAATTAAAACTAATTCATTCCCTCTTGGTTAGTTATTCTTGGGCTATCACAATGTGATCAGGTGACATATTCCTTCAAAATAGTAAAAATCAATTATAACATGGAACAATTTGCAGTAAGCTCATACACTCCTTAAATGAAAATATGGATATGAAAATACCCTATACAACTAAAAGTAGTAAAAATTACTAATTATACATCTAAAAAGTAAAATAAATAAAAGGGAAGAAAATTAGGTTACCTTCCAATAACTTGACTTTGTTGTTTGGCTATTTATGGTGGCTTAAAAAGAGAATTTTTAGTCTTGCAGCGGCTGCACTGACAATTGTTCTTTAGTTCATCTTTGAGCCTCCAAATTATAAGATTTTCATTATTGTCCCGCCCAACGATTCCACCATATTCCTTCATTTTCTTGTTAGTTCTCCAATGATCAATCTTTCGGCATTCCTCAATGTCAAGTGGTTGCTTGAGTGGTGCATTATTTATGAAGTTTTGTTGTTTTTCTTCCATCCTTAAAATTAATTTGTCTTTTTCAAAATCCATTTATTCTCGTGCAGTTACTAGGAATGGTCTCCCCAAAATTAATGGAATGCATTGAGCATCTATATCTATGATGATGAAATCTACAGGAAAGAAGTCATTTCCAACTTTGATGAGCACATCCTATACCACTCCATAAGGATGCTTGAGTGTCTTGTCGCCAACTGTAGGATTATTGATGTTGCTTTTGGATCATTCAATCCTAATTTTCTGTAGATAGATAATGGTATTAAATTAATACTTGCTCCAAAGTCAATTAAAGCATTTAAATTATGTGAATTTTCTATAGAACAAAGTACAATGAAACTCCCTGAATCTTTTAGTTTAGGATGAAGCATATGCTTTTTTATGATTGCACTGCACTCTTCAGTCAATGCTACTGTTTCATCTTCTAGTAGCTTTCTCTTCTTGGTGAACATCTCCTTCAAAAGCTTAGTATAATTGAGCATCTATTAAATGGCGTCAATGAAAGTAATGTTGATGTAAAATTGTATGAAAGCATCCAGGAACTTCTTGAATTGTTTATCTAGCTTATTGTTCTACAACCTTTGAGGGAATGTGATCGAATGTGTGTGTTTATTGACAGGAATGACTGCCTTAACCTGTTGTCTATCTGCTTCTTTTTTTACTTTTACGAATTTTTCAGACCGATCCACTTGTTACTCGCCCGTGGTAGTTACCCGATTCTCCTCTGTCCTTTTCTTTTTCATAGTAATTTTTGGAAGCTGAACTCCACTTCTAGTTATAATGGCATGAACATGTCCTTCTTCAGACTGTCTTCGAAGCCTTTGAGGAAATGGAATATGCGGAACATAAGCTCAAACAAGGGTAGAAAGCTTGGTTGATGGTGTCTCTATAATTGCATAATTCACAGCTTCAATTGCTAATACTTATTCTCGTGGGTTCTTTTTTGTATCGTTCACAGGTACCTTATGTTTTGTTGGCTAATGCAACTGCTATCTGCCCCACCTGAATTTTCAAATTTTTAATTGCAGCTTGTTGGTTCTTAAAATTAGTCTCAGTTTTGTTAATGAACTTAGCCACCAATTCTTCTAACGATGACTTTTTTCTTGTTGTTGTTGAAATTCTAGCGGGTTGCCCTAAATCTGACATCATTGACCCTAATTATTATCCCATGAGAAGTTAGGATGTTTTCTCCAACTTGGATTATAGGTGTTGGAGTAAGGATTGTTCTGCTGCCTCTGTGAGTTTTGTGCATAATTGACTTCTTGAATTTGATATGTATGCATAGATGCTAATGGATAACTTGTAGTTCTATGATCTGTCCCATAGCCTCTGCAAACTGGTGTCGATTGGTGCATCATGCTCACATTTTGAGTGAGGTTGTCCAATTTCTTTGTTAGTACTCCTTCTGAACTGCCATGCAGTTACTGCATCTATGCTATGAATACCTTCCGTTTTCCTCGGAGTTTCTATAATTTTCTTAAAAATATCTAATACCTTGTCTATAAGCATAGTCAATATTGATCCTCCCGTTGAAGTATCGACCATGTTACAATATTCAGGATGCGAGCCTAAATAAAAGATGTAGACGTGGGCATTTTTAGTAATGTCTAGATTTGGAAACTTTTTGAAGTAATTTTTAAACCTTTTCCATGCTTCTAGATAGTTTTCAAGGCCTTCTACTTAAAGTATGTAGCTCATTTTTGAACTGATGAATTCGAGAAGGCGGGAAGAATTTTAAGGTAAATTTATGTACCATATCGTTCTACGAAACGATACTTCTAAGGCGTAGTGAGTGTAGTAATTCTCGTATGCTTACCTTTAATGTATGAGGGAATAAGTGCAGTTGAAAAGTATCAACTGACATGCCTTTGTGACTTATCACCCCCACAAAGTATCAAAAAAGCTTGAACATGTTCATGAGGATCTTCGGATGGTCTTACAAAAAATTTGATGTCTAGATAATTTTGAAACAAGTTGATGACATTTGGTCGAATGTAAAAGTTGGTCTGCCCAAAAGGTGGATAGATAGATAATGAGCTGGGACAAGATTCACATAATCACGTACTAATAATTCACATTTGTTGGTATCTGCTCTAGGTGAAGCTAGCTAATATAGTGGTAACTGGATTTTATTTTGATTTTGATTTTTTTCCCATTTTTCTTGTTTTTCTCTGTTATCTTTTTCATTGTTTTAAGGTTCTGTCTATCTAGGGATCCAATGGTAAAAGCTCAATTTCTTCAGAATTTTGCGCCATAGTGCCAAAATAAACCAAAGAGATTTGGTGTGTATATAATAGCAAAAAACAAAATAAACGAAAATTTCGAATAATACATAAACTAACAAATTCAGATTAAATACTCTATTCTCCAGCAACGACACTAAAAAACGTGTTCACGTGAAATCCGTAAACTTATGAGATCGTTGACAAGTAATAAATTCATTGAGTTTAAAGTATAGTCCCACAAGAAATAGATTCTATTCAAATTTACTACTTTTATTTGGAATTCGAATCATATAACACAAAAGAATTTTTTATTTGATTTATTATAAATTAATCTAAGGAAGCTATAAAAGTTTGGTTTTTTTATCAAATTATGAATGATTATATCGGATTTTGAATCCGTCAATTGCTATCTATTTCAATTCATGATTTGTAACCTAGTTCTTTTTATGGTTCTTGACAATTGATAAAACTGTGATATATAATTTTATTTGCCAAGACAAATTAAATCTATTCTAAATACGATCTGAATCTATTCATAGTCCGAATTCGAATTATTATAATCTATTAAAGTTTAGATTATCTATATGATTGCGCATGTGATAAATGTTATTCCTAACGTCTATTTCACATATGTTAATTTTGTTGCATTCTAAATTTATTGTGAGTTTTTCAACATTACAACAAGCAATTAATTATCTAATTGGTGGTCAATTAATTAAATAATGTAATGGGCACACAAAATTAATCAAGAAATATAAGAAATAAACTAAAATACTAGTCTTGAATTAAAACAAATATAATTAAAACAAATAAACAATATGATTTATTTTCATCCAATACAAAAACGAATCTAGCCTAACTTATTAAATATAAATTACAAGAAAAATAATAGAAAAATATCACTTGTATCATGAAATAATTCAAAAGATATTGATCTCCAAGCCCAATGTTGAATTTTTCAAAATCTTGATGTAATTGACCTTCAATTTCTTGCTATGGCTTGATCTCCTCTCTCAAAAATTGTAATTGACCCCTTGTTCTTGATTTTTTGATGATATTATTGAGTATGAAGAGACAAGATATGTTTTTCCATGTGCAATCATTGTTTTATATTTATAAAAACCAGAAAATAAGTTAAATCACGTTCAATTTGGATTCTAAAAGAGTTTGAATAGCATAAGAAAATTGCTGATTCACCTGTAGAAATAACCGCGAGCACCATTGATCCAAATGACTCTCGAGTCATGAAAACTAGTGCATTGTGTGCGAGCCAAAATTGTCCCCCCGCGTGCGCAAGTTCAGTTCGTTTCGTCTATGCAAAGTTTTCGATAATTTTGTCATAACTTTCTCTCTTAATATCCAATTAAAATGATTCAAAGTGTGTTGGAAACATAACTCAAAGGGGGTACAATTCTTCTAGAAATACAATCCAGAGCATAATTTCTTCAGTTGAAAATTGATTTTCACTCATTTGACCTCCAATTGCATCTAATTGATCCTACATGATTTTCAACTATCATTTTGTAGTCCGAATCAACTATTGAATGTTTAAACTTCGATCCCTAAACTTTGAATTTCTTTTGTTTTTGTTCATTTCTTCTAATTTCATCAATTTGCATTAAGTTCAACCTAAGAAACATAATTAACACATAACTCATTTAAATTACTAACAAATACTCTAATTTAATAGCTTATATAAGTGTACAAAATACACTTATCAACCAATTTTTGACTTTATTCTTTGATATGATCTCAAGAACTTATTTTGATGAGAATGTTCCAATTAAATTTATAATTTCAAATGTTTTACTTGTAGAGATTTTAAGTACCTCATGACTATCGTCACTTATCGCAACTACACCATTATTACCTTTTACCTTGTTATTTCATTTCGAATTAATGCAAACTTGGAAAGCATTGGAATAATTGTTCCAATCACTGAGTTGTTTTTTAACTATTAATTATCAAATTTAATTGACATATTCTGTAAACCAAATTACAATAAAAAATTCTAACAACTATAAGTAGGGATGTTAACGAGTCGAGTTGTGAGCCAAAACTTTTTGTTCGGGCTCGCCTCGAGTAAAAATACTTCGAGCTTTTTTTTGTCCGAGTTGAGCCGAGCAAAAGTTGGCCAAAAAATTTAGGGTCGACCATATATAGTGGATGTATTTCGTAAATTTTTCATACTTTATTGGGTAATTCCCTCATGATTATGTTGATTCACTCGATAATCGATTCACGACTACCTATGTTGATTTAGATACCCATAAAAGATCATATTCAAATTTAATTAATTTAAGATTTTCCTTTTAAAAATAGAAATATGACTTGTTCGATGTTTCTATTTTTCCTAGTAGTGATATTTTTCAAGAAATTCATAAATAAGAAGTACTTCTCATTGTTCTCAAGTCATTAACAATTTTGGAAATAAACTTGGTGAAGGTTATTTTGTGATTTTACATTAGTTAAAAGAGATTGCCAACATTAAATGGCTGAATGGAATGGCCAACTTTTCAACTACGAATCTATTGTCGCGTCTTTGGTTGACTTGATTGTCTACTAAACTGTCCAACCACTAAAATATTGACATTTTATTATAATTTTGAGGTGTCAAAATTTTGGTGGGCATTGTTTGTCATTTAAAAATAAAAATAATTTGTATGTCCACCAAAATTTCGCTGCATTATGGTGATAGTCAACATTTTAGTAGCGGGACAGTCAAATCATGACATCATCAAAATATTAACTCTTCATATATAAATCTAAAGAACCCAGTTTTAGAAAATTCATTTCAGTCTCTATATCAGATTAATGGCTTCTCATAACTTTGCTCATTTGGTTCTCTTTTCTACCATCCTTTTGGTCCTCTTCACCCCTCATCTGGGTAAGTACGGTTTGTGACCTTTTCTCTCTTTGTTCTAATTTCAATTTATTCCATGTGAAACAATTCTTCGCAATCTAACATGAGGTTTTTTGCGTTCTGTTTTGAAGATTGTAAAAATTAATATATTGATCAAATCATATTATTCTGTATTGACATTATTCTTTAAATCTTAATAAGAAACAAGATTTTTAGTCTGCTTTTTGCTTATAATTTGGTGATGGTTATGGATTACGATGATAATTATTCAATTAATATTTGTTATTATTTTCTTACCTATGTAATTTGACTTTTTCTTTTGACTCAAATTTCATTTTAATAGGTCAGAAGTACAAGAACGTGGTTGAAGAGGAAGACGCGATGATAGAAGCAACTTCAAGTGCAAGTGCAAGTGCAAGTCCAAGTGAGTTAAAGGAAGAGAAAATATACCTTGATTTTTGCAAGCGGAAGTGTGATGAAGACAATGACAAATTATGCTGGTGTTGTATCGTACCTAACCCCATCTACAACCGTTGCTATGAAACTAAAGAAGGGTGTGACGAATTTTGTCCTCATTCTCCACCGCTCGGAAATCGTACAACTTTATTGTAACTATTTTATTTCTGAGTTAGTGTATGTGTAACATACATGTACTAAATAATTTGGGTTTCAAACAAAATTTCTATGATTACCTGCAAATTATATGTCCAAACACAATTTTTCCTTTTTAAGTACTTACTCACATGTTAAATTTTGAATAGTTTAATTAGTTTCGACGCTTAGATATAATAGGCAACTATATGCAACGCTCACCATGTTAATAGAATAATGTTTCAAAAATCAACTCATGGGTTGACTTAGGAAAAGGCAAGGGTCAAAGTCAAGCGGTCCAGTCTTATTCTCATAAAATATGGGAAAATAAGTAAATTTATTAGAAAAGGATTAGAATCGGTAAATGAAAAATGACCACATTCCCAAATTTTTTAAGAAAAAAAATTTCAACAGTACTCCCCAACCTATCGACTTAGTATCAAACAAGTCCTCATTCTTATTTTTTTGACATTTAAGTCTGCCGCCTATCATTTCCGTATCGCTCTGGTCTTCAATTCACAGAATACGTCCAAAATTGCTACCAAGTGGAATAGCCATTGGTTTGACCTCACTAAAAACTCTTATGTCGATGCTTTTCTTTTCCGATTTAGTTTTTTGAATACTTGTATGTTTATGTATGAATGGAGTGTGGTGCTCGTTTAAGATGTATTTAATTATAGATAATTTATTTGACAAAAAAAAAAAAAAAAAATTTTGATCATGTTTGGCTAAACTTAAAAGGTGCTTAAAAGCATTGTTTAAACGCATCACTTAACATACTGTCAATTTTTTAAGCATTATTTTAAGCTCAGCCAAACATGTTGTAAAGATTTGAGAGTGTTTGGTGAGGATTTAAATTAGATTTTTAGTAGATTGTGATAGAAATTTTTGAAATGTGTGGTTGAAAAGTTAGAGGACCCATGAAAGATGTGATTAATATTAATTGTTCGACTTTGATTTAAATTAAAATCAGATTTTAATCCAAAACAAATAGGCTCGTGTGAGACAATGTTTTTTTATAAAATATATTCCATTTTTCATCCTAAGACTTCCAAACACACTATGGTCAAATATGAAAGAAATATCATGGCACGAGGTGTTAAATATAAGATAATTGGCACAAAATGTCCCTATCGTTTGCCTTATTGTGTAAATCATTCACATCGTTTCACTTTTAACATTTAGACCCTCAGATCGATCATTCTTTGTGCAAATCACGCTTGTCGTCTGATTCCGTCTATTTGCTCCTTGAAATGATCTGCAAAGTCTACTTGTGTGATTTGTCCAATGACATTTTGGTCAAGACGTTAATTAACCATTTTTCTATCTAATCCTAGTCATTCGAAAATGGTAATATTATATGCATATAAATTATTTGTCTATATCTATATGCTTTCGTGTGTGTGTATATAAATCATATCCAAATTTATGTAGGTAAAATCACAATAAGATCTTCCGTTTAGACATGAGAAGAACAATTGGTTATACTGGTTAATTAAATGAATGTACACTAAACTTTTTTCTTAATTATATAGATAAAAAAATTTACATTTCAGATTATTTGCATATTCGAATGGAATTTCGAACTAGGTGTTATACCTTATCTCTATTTTTTTTTTTTACCTTGGTTATCTGTACTAAAATTCTATGTTTAAGATATATTTAGTCGGATGTAATGTTTTTTTTTTTTTTTTTGTTTTTTTGTTTTTTTTTTAAGTTTAAAAGGTTATTTAAAGCATTTTTTAAAATGCGTCACTTCTCATACTGTCAAAATTTTAAGCACTATTCTAAGCTTAGCCAAACATTCTATAAAGACATAAAGTTGTGCGAGACAATGTTTTCGACAAATTACATTCATTTTTTCGTCCCAAGACTTCCAAACACTATATGGTTAAATATGAAAGAAGTATTATGGAACGTGAGGTTAAATATAAGATAATTGGCACAGAATGTTCATATTGTTTGTCTTTATTGTACAAATCGTTCCTATTGTTTATTATCTTTATCAAGTTATAGAACACTGTGCCACTTCAAGTTTTAACCAAATTCACATTAATTATTTAACTTTATTTTGCTTTAAAATTTGTTAAGAATAATGATGATTGAACATGCTCAAAGATAGGGAAAATGTGGACGAACTGATTGACATCACTTGTTTGAGTGTTTGTTTTTTTTTCAAATTGTCCAATCATGTATCAACACATGTCTTTCTATTTTTGAACCTGTTTGCACAGCACAATTAATTTGTTAAATAAGTAAGTAAACTTGAACACTTTTTATAATTTGGTCATTATTTGTTAATTGGATCAATACAAAGCTTACATGACAACTTAGTTGGCAAGTTAACTTACATATAATTATGTTGTCACGTCACTTTTTCCATTAGTTAGAGTAGAGAGATGAAGATGAAATTTCATTAAAGATTCACTACTTCGAATATTCTTAATTCTACAGTTACGCTTGTATCACAATGTCAGGGAATTTGTACGACTTTAAAACTTCGTTTCTCATTGAAATTCATCTATTTATCTTTGCGTTGCAACAAAATGAAAGATACTCTGAATAGCACAAATTAAAGGTTCGGATAAAGTTTGCAACAAAATAAAAGATTTGAGACCGTGACTGTAATTCTCCCAAATAAAAAATATTAAATTATGCACTTAGAAAACTCGATTGAATGTTAAGTCATTAAGAGACAGTTGAATGTGAAGAAATTAATTTTTTAGATGAAAATAAAATAGTAATTGATTTTTTTTTTTTTTTAGATAGGAAAATAGTAAAAAAAGTAGTATGTGAAAGTGTTACACGATGTTATATAGGGTCAAATTTGTTATTTTTAATTATGGGTATTTTGGTCTATTTAACTATTTTTAATGGAACATTAGTAATTTTTTTTTTAGTAAAAGTTATTTTGTGTAAATTATTGTATGTAAAATGTGAATTTTGTTAAGATTAGCTTCAAAATTATTAGATCTTCAATCAACAACAACAGAACTATAAAGCATAAAAATAATAGAAACAAACTAACACAACGATTTTTCATCATAAAGCAAGAGGTTCACAACTTAAAAGGTCCTAATCCTCATTTGAGCTTTCGCCGCCGAAAGAAACCACTATATCAAGAATCGGAACCAAAGAAACCGCCCAAGATAAATTTTTAGAGCACTCAGTATGAATCACTCAAGATTACATCAACAAATTGATCTATACAAATGCTCACTCAAGAACTCAGCACTCAATCACATACAAATCACTTGAGATCTATTTACAGCTGATATTTTCTAATAGATCAAAGAAAGCATTATGTGCTTTTTGAGTGAGGGAAAGAGACGAGAGAATCATGAGAGTGATAGAGAGAGAGAGAGAGAGAGAAAGAGAGATGAATAAATTCACCCTCAAACCCTAGGCAAATGAACGGTGTAATAGAAGTCACCAGAATGTCAGCCATTCAACGGTGTTGAAGTTGACACTTGGCGACATTAGATGTTTTTGACACCCATTAAAGAAGTCGTATATCACAAAGAACATTTTAACAAGAAATAAGACATCAATCAACAAGTCGACAAAACACCCAATCAAACATCCAACTAATCATCCAGTCTGTAGTATAAACATCATCATAAAGTCATAGTTTAGGTCATCTAAAGCACCTAAAAGGGTTTCTTTGTAAATCAAGAACATACCTAGTCTTTTCTAAGACTAGTTAATTATTACCCTCTACTTTTAAAGTAATAGTTCCATTCCCTTAATCTGACATGTCACATGATTACCCATTAAAACTTGACTACTATTTACATTTTTAAACTCAATAAACTATTCTCTATTAGAACACATGTGAAATGTGCAGCCTGAATCAAGAATCTATTCTTGACTTGATTGATGGTTCACATCAACACAGACTTCATCAATCTTTGCCTCATTATTGCAGGCTAATGCTACATCACCATCAATCTTAGACTTATTTCTTTTATCATTAAGTCTTTTAAGGTAATTTTTGATAAAGTGACATTCTTCTTGACAGTAAAAATAATTTTTTACCTTTAGTTTTAGTTTTATCTTCTATATTTCCTTTTTTTCTTGTGTTCTAATTTCTTATTGAAATTATCATTCTTGAGATTAAACTTTGACTTAACCATCAAATTCTCCCCACTAACAAATTCTTTCTTCTCAAATTTTAACTCAAACTCCTTGTTTCTTAAGACATTAATTATAACATCAATAGTTAGAGTTTCCCTCCTATATTCAATAGCATTTTAAACATATTTATATTTATCAACAATTGAATTTAATATGACCACAACCAATTGATCTTTAGAGAGCTTCTCATCACAGTTGACTAGGTTGTGGGATAATCTATTGAATCTGTCAATAGTAATCTCAAGATCTAGGGATGGGTCCAATTTGAAATCAAAAAAATTGTTTCAAAAGATTTGAAATGATTTTGTTCAAATATGTAGTTTCTAATTTTTTTCCACAATTCAGCAGCAGTCTTTGTTTCACCAATTTCCCTAAAGACATTATCATACAAATGTAGAAAAATAGAACTTCATGCAGTTTCATTTTGTTTAGTTACTTTATTAGCTTCAAGATCTGTAGGCCATGATTCATCAATGGTATTTGCACATGTTTGTTGAAGTAAAAGTGTTCTATTTTTTTGGTGCCAGAGTTTAAAGTCTCATTTACCATTAAAAACTTTCAATTTAAATTTTGAAGAAGTCATGATTAAGAAATTTGAATGAAGCAAAAGTGAATGCAGATCACACAAAACTTTAAGAGTATATAAAAGTTCAGTAATTTTACAGTAATTTGTTCCAAATAATACAGTCACAGAAACGTTTCCTTATTACATACCAAGTACAAATTGTAACATTATGCAAAATACAATAATAAGAAACGTGTAGAGAGTTCGAATCTAGATCTTGGACACAAATCAAAGAACTATAAAATTTCAGACAACTCGAAGGGTTTCTGGACAAAGGAATTGCCAAGAAAATCTCAAATCTATAGATCTAAAACACGTTTGCAAGAAACTATAAAGTATAAGCAAATAATCTATACTTAAACCGTAAAACAGGAACGAACTAACCAGATCCCTTTATTAAGGTTTTAGAAAATAAAAACGAACTACTGAACCAAGTGTCAAACTTTCAGATCTACAGAGATTGCAGCCAAGAACCTTCGTTAAACCGCTCTGGTACCACTATTAAGATTAGGTTCAAAATTATTAGATCTTCAATAAAAAAAATAGAACTATAAAGCACAAAAATAACAGAAACAAAACAACACATGGATTTTTCGCTCTAAAACAAGATGTTCAGAAGTTAAAAGTTCTTAATCCCTTTTTGAACTTCCGCCACCGGAAAAAACCACTATATTAAGAACCGAAACCAAAGAAACCGTCCAAGATACACTTTCAAAGCAGTATGAATCACTCAAGATTACATCAACAAGCCTTTTGATCTATACAAATCTCAAGAACTCAGCACTCAAACCACATACAAATCACTCGGGATCTATATACAACTGATATTATCTACCAGATCAAAGAAAGCCTTCCGTGTTTTTTGAGTGATGGAAATAGAAGAGTGAATTACGAGAGACACACACGGGGGGGGGGGGGGGGGGGGGGGGGGGGGGGGGGGGGGGGGGGGGGGGGGGGGGGGGGGGGGGGGGGGGGGGGGGGGGGGGGGGGGGGGGCTTGC
>CAIGRN010112606.1:0-10707 GCA_903798345.1 Fraxinus anomala | reverse complement strand
CACCAGATAGTATGTTACTTTCTGTCGGTTCCACACCAATAATCTGATGCAACAGAAGCGAAGAATGGAGTGTTACAATAAATGAGAGAAAAAAAGCAGAGTTTTTGAAAAACTTCGATTTCTTAGGCAATATGGAAATGAGTTCATCAGTATTAAGCTCACGTGTCTCTGTGCAAGCATCTATGAGTTTCTCTGAGGAAATTTCTTTACCTTAATATTAGAATTGTGCTTTTTGAGGTATTGACCAACCCCTGAAATGGTTCCACCAGTCCCTATCCCAGCAACAAGTATATCCACTTTGCCACTTGTGTCTTCCCAGATCTCTGGACCTGTTGTTTCATAGTGTATCTGCAAAAAATACATGAACATGAACTATCATCTACAATTTCAATGTAATCTCTTTTCCTTCAAAAAATCAAATTCCTTGTTCTGAGATGAGATATAAATAGAGAGCACAAAAAATTTGAAATCCAGATGATATCCCATTAGATAAACTTCCAAGTTCCAACCAAATTTACATTAAGAAATCACCGCCAGAAAAGGCAAAAGACATGAGTTCAATTGCCACAGACACTTGAGCTCGTTTCGGAGCTGCTTAAAACAAACTTAAATCCAAAAGGTCACAACTGACAACACAATCCATTGATTGACCTAAGATAGAGGGAAAAAAAGAGCAAAGAAAAGAAAATTGACTCTATCAGAGCATGAGTTATGAGGAAGAAGGCAAAAGAACCTTGGGATTTGCAGGGTTGTCAAACTGTTGAAGCATGTAGGCATTGGGGGTGTTACTCAATATTTCTTCAGCTTTTTGCACAGCTCCTTTCATACCTTTGGCTGGATCAGTTAAAACAAGTTCAGCTCCGAATGCTTTCAAAAGAACCCTTCTCTCAAGACTCATTGAAGCAGGCATTGTCAAGATGAGTTTGTATCCTTTCGAAGCAGCAATAAATGCAAGCCCAATACCAGTGTTTCCACTCGTAGGTTCAACCAAAACACTCTAGCATAAAAATAGATTTCCATTACAAAATACCATTTAACAGATGCAAGTAATATGGTGACATTGCCATCTATGTGGTGATAAATAAGATCAAAACCAGACCATGTCCAATGATAATACAGCGGTACAGAGCTAACAGTAATTTGTTTGCACAATCATTTAACGTCAACAAGTAGAGGGGTATTCAATTGACCTTTTAGCAGCAAAAAGCAAGAATCATAAGCAATCTGATCAAAACGATGTAACTAGAAGCCAAGAAACTAGTGCAAAAACACGCCTACGAGAATAAATTGGGAGTGGAAACCAAACATACGACCTTTACAAAGATTTAACTTTTTAGGCAATATACCATGTTCATCAAACTACTGAATGTGAAATTCAATCTGGTCAAGTTAAAAATACACAAGCTAATGAAAATTCTACAATCTCTTTACTCACTTGAACTAATAATTTAAAGGCCCGGCATGCCAATGTAACAATGAAATCATCAGAATGGGCTGAATTATGAAATAATAAGAGGACAGAACAACTGAAAATATAATGTGCACAAAAATAAAGATCCACCAGAACAGCAGTGTTATATGGGCATGTATGTAACAATCATGTTGGACGTGAATGCTATTTATCTGCATGGCAAATGATATGAGAAAGAAAAAAATTTGGCTCAAGTTTTATAGGAGGGTCAATGGCAGTAATTGATCTCCCTGACATTATTAAAATAAACATGATAGGTTATTACAGAGTAAGCAGCAAATCTAATAAAGGAAGGTAAAGTCAACTGCTCAATTATCGTATACCTTACACCTTTTCCTGTATATCCTCTTCTTCTTTTTTTTGGTTGTTCAGGGGACTAAGGGTAAAGAAATCAAACATTTATGGAATTAGGAATGTACTCTGACGCGCGTCTTACCTTCCCAGGAGTTATAAGTTCTCTTTCCTCAGCATCAGCTATCATACTGTATCCTATCCTGAAAGCAAAAGATTATTGTAAGAAAAAGAGAATTATACGGGACATCATTTCTTACATTTAGATCCTTGTATCAAAAATATTAATTTCATCAAACAACAAGAAATAACAATATAAACAAATAGATACTAAGCTCAATCATGTGAGACGTCAGGATCCTAATCTTCACAGGATATAAATTGTCAAGCCTCAAACAAACTGAGTGAAATTCAGATACTATATAACTATAGATATGGACTGGAGTATATCACAATTGACAGCTAACCACGTTATCTTGAGGATTTACTTCGCTGTAAAGTTGGAAAGTTGGAACGTGTCCAGGAGGCAGAAAGCAACAAATAAATGCATTTGTTCGCAATTACAAAATCTTAAATAAAAAACCATGAGTGTTCTCACCTGTCCTTGACACTACAACATGGCTCCATAATCTCAAGCTTCGCAGCTATGTTAGCAACACAACCTTTTACAATAGTATTCAAGTAAACCATTGGTGTCTTCCCAATAAGCTGCCACATTGTGTCAACAGTGAAATAATAATAATTAGTTGATAAATTAAAGGCTTTCTATCAAGGTAATTTAAAATAATGTTCAAGGAGAAAAACAAATATTGCTTTTAATATACGCTAACCAAACTATATTAGATATTTTCATATCATTCTATCTACTTGTGTCAAATATAATGAAGGCCAACATAAATTTTTAAAGCAAAATTATAGCCTCAACCTACCCACAAGGCTTCAAGAATATTTTTGACATTCATTTACAATCAACGTAACTTCACTTCAGCTAAACATGTAAGCAATAAATTGACCTCAATCAAGTTCTCCGAAACTTCCACCCATCTTCACTTGAGTACAAATTTTCTGTTGTTTGCTGTTCATTTTATTGATTCACTTAGAACAATGCAGCATTAAACTTAGATTTACCTTTCAATTATTAACTCCGTGTAATTCGTATAGTAGTCTCTATTAAATCCTGAGAATTTGTTTTATCGTTTGAATTATTTGACCACTGATTTTTGCATTAAAACAACAAATCAATTCATTTCCTCCAAATTAATTAGGATTAAGAAGTCGCCTGAGTATATTAACACCACTACAAGGAATATCCTCAGCTGTTCTTACTAGAATATTAGATTTAGAACAAAACAAAAACCAACATTAAGTATTTCTTAAATTCAAACTAAAGCTAAAACGAAAAGATAACCAATATTTTCGTAATATCAACAACAAATTTAAAGAAAACACTCTGCACAAAAAACAAAAATACTGAATGACAGTTCAAGTATGAAAAATGAAATGAAACCCGGAAAACCCCACCTGGGTTACATCCTCGGCAATGTTAAGGCCTTCAATATCAGTTTGTGGCTGCACAGAAACTGCTTCACACAAAATTTTACTCTTACTGCCATTGATACTACTACAATTTCCGATATTGATAATACTATTAAAAGTCTTATTGTTATATCCCCGAGAATTGGTTTTGGAACGCAACCGTTTAGCAAAGAAGGATTCCGGCGACCGGACATCGGAATTGTACAGAAAAGTCACCGGATTGTTCAACAACCAAGCCATTGAGGTCTCACACTCAGTGCGTGTGCTTGAAATGATACAGAATTGAGCTTGTGCTTGTAGTTATGCGTCGTCGTTTGGTATTAGTCAACGAGGAGGATTCTTTATTGACTTTTGACTTTTCGCGTTAATGAAGGGACGTATAGTGGGCCATGGACTCATTGGACCCCACGTCGACCGTTGGGCCGTTCATTTTCGCAAATTCAAAGGAATATTTGAGTCGAGTCGAGTTGAGTCGAGTCGGATTGATTTTTACCTCAAATCAAATCCAACTTAACATGATCGATTTGATCAAAATTTAACTTAACTTAATCCATGCAAAGGTTAAAATTCAACCCAACCCAATCAAGTATCGATCGGGTCGAGTCGGTTTGGGACGACTTGATAACAAAAATTAAAGTGATCTAATTTTCTATTATACTAATTCGAATAGACAAGATTAAATAATTAGTAAATAAATAAATAAATAAAATTATTTATTATCTTATCAAATCCTCATTAGTCGAGTCTACAAAGAACAAAGTGCATTTAATATAATATAGAAAACTTATATTACATTTCTCATGGGAATGACAACAAGCTCCTCCTCTAAAATGCACAAAGATAATTATAGTTACATTATATAATCATGCTTTTTAAGTTTCTTTTACTTTTTATGTATTTTATTTCTTTTCTTTTTTTTTTTTAAATAGACGGGTTGGGTTGGACGACTTTATTCGATTTTCATGAGCTAACACATAACCCGACTCGACCCGAACCGATCACACAGCCAACACACCCAATCTGTGTAAAAAACAACAAAAAATTGACCCAAACCGGTCGGGTTTGTTCAGTTTGAACGATTTTAACGGGTTCGATCGAATTTTACCCACCCCTACATGCATTATACGTTATTATGAAATAATTTATAAGTAACATAAAATTAATATTTAAATATATGTGAATGTTAATTAATTTATAATTAATAACAATTAATATATACATAACAATGAATATTAAATCATTTATTTAATTTTCAATTAAGTAAAATTTGATGTTAATTTGCATAAATGAACATAAGTAATGAAATGTATTCTTGAATGTGAAACTCTAATTAACTTATAATTAGAATTAATAAAACTGAAATATATAATTGAAGATGAATACTAATTAAATAAATGTTAATATTAATTAATTGAGAATTAATAATAGGATATTCATACATTAATGAAAGCACGCATGTGAAATAGATCTATCAAATATACATATATATTAATGGTAACTAAATAGTTAAATAAATTAAATACATATTGAAAAACAAAAAGTAAAGTATTATTGAAATAATTGGATTATAATAGGTTTAGAATCATCCAAAAAATGATTTTCACTTAATTTGATATTTAACATATTATAGATAATTATTAATTAATGAAAAAACAATTATTTTTAGTTGTCTTTTGTTAGCTTTTACTTTTTGCAATAATTTTGATAGCTTCTAGTAAGAGTCCGTTTGAGCCTCATTTTTTTATTCAAAATATATTTTGAAATAGTATTCTAATCTAGAATATGTTATTAATAAATAAGAAAAAAATTTGAATTTACGAATAATATTATTTTATTAAAAAATGTGATTGAAAATAAAAGAGAGAAAAATATATTTTTAAAATAATGAGGACCAAACAAGTGCTAAATTTCTTAATAGTTCTGTCCATGTGTTGTAGAGTAACAATCTTTTCCTCTTTCATTTGGCATATCGTATGTTAACCTTGAAATTAATTAAGCCCCAGTTTGAGAACCACTATTTGTCAAAAATAATGTTTTGAATATTGATTTTTAAGAGAATGTGTGGTTAAAAAGTATGAAATTTTTTTTAATTTACGTGCATATATTTTATTGTGTTAATATATGTTTGAAAATGAATGTGTAGAAAAAATAATTTGAAAATAATTGTTGTCAAACAACAAGGGCTAAATTTTGATCTCAGTTGGGATACATAGCCTAGCCCCAGTTTGGTGGCCTTAAAATTTCAAAACATAGTTTTGAATAATATTTTTTGAAGAATGCATGATTGAAAATAATCTTGTAGCAAAACTTAAATTAAATTAAAGATTGTCAAACAGGGGCCTAGATTGATAATATGGGTTGTTTGACAAAATTTTTGATATAATATCTAACAAATATTGATAAAAGTTGATAAAATTGTGAATATCATAAAACGTGTCCTTGACTTTAAGTTTTTCCAAACAAATTCGAACTGAACTTCTATTTTGGGTAGCGAGTAAATTTTGAAGCTTTTGAACAATGTAACGATCCAAATTTTATAATTTAAGTCATTAATAAAAGTTTTAATAAAATTTAGCGTGGCATAAATTTTTACATAACATTATTTATGCTCAAAGTTACACAGAAAATCTACAAATCCTTTATTTATTTATAGATAAATAATAATTATCATTAGTTATATTAATATTAAATTTCGACAGAGGTAATTTCTTTTACAATTATTATAACAAATCATTTTAATTAATTTGCCAGAAATACTTACTATATGGTTAAAACTCCAAATCAACATTATTATTTAAGTTGAAACTTTTGACCGTAAAGAAAATCTAACATAATAAAAACACGTTTGAATAAACAAGACCAACATAAATTAAACTAGCTTGAACTCATCAAGTCGCCGTACAGTACAGAATTTTAAATTCAAACAACTTTCGTTCCAGATTTCAAAAGAAAGTCCATGAAATAAAGAACTAAGATTTTTTGCTGGAAACTTTAAAAATTCAGCCACGTGACACCTGATTTAAGTTGTCGAGTCCAATGAATTCAAACACAACAACAATATGTCATCGCCCGTTAATCAATTACCCGTTCTAACTTGTGAGAGGTAAAAAAAAATGATGAGTATATAAAAATACTCGATAAGACACGAGTAATTGTACAATCCCAAATAAAAATATCAATTAACGTATCAAAATAATTATATCGTCATATTATATTTCTGGAAATTGATAAGAGTTCAAATATATCATATATTTGGTACCGGGTGATCATATCATAATTTTTATTAGCATAATATTTATCAATATGAAAAAATAAAATTAAACGGAACAAACTACTTGCATCTCGTAATTCTACGTAGTCAGATCAAATAAATTTTTTAAAGAATCCAAAAATTACGTTCCAAACTTTAATTTTTGCCTATGCCTATGCCTATGCCTATGCCTATGCCTCTGTGTCGTGTATGTGCATATATATATATGGCCTATAAAGAGTTGGTGTCAAGTAGAAAACATGTAGGACGAGATATTTGGATAAGAATAGATTTTGAATATTAGAATTACTATTAAACTATATCAAATCAAAACAGAATTTCAATCAAATTTTATCAAAATGTGATTACCACAAGTGGTTGCAACACTTTCATAAGTTAAAAAACAAAAACAAAAGTAATAAAATAATATTATATGACAACTTCTTTAAATTTCAATGACTCATTTATTTGAATTAATTTCTTTTCGAACTTAAAATAAATTATTAAATACAAGTTATCCAACGAATCCAATATTGATATACTTATCATTTCTACCAACCAACAATCAGTTCGAACCTGTAAGAGGTGGGAAAAATGGTGAATACATGAGAATATTCAACAGGACACGAGTAATTGTATAATCCTGAATAGAAATATCATTTCACGTATCAAAATAATCATATGTCATATCATATCTTTAAAAATCGATAAGAACTCATAATATAGCATCTTTGATACCGAATGATCATATCATATCATATCTTTCATTAACATAACATTTATCAACATAAATAAATAAAATTAAATGGGACAAACCACTACACATTTTAATCCTACCTCGTTAAATCAAATATATTTTTAAAAGACAAAATCCAAAAATCACGTTCCAAACTTAAATTTCTACACGTGCTTTTGTGTCGTGTGTGCATATGCACCCGTTTGACCCTCATTATTTGTAATTTTAATGATTGAAATAGTATTTTTTTTTAAATATGTGATTAAAAGAGAAAAAAATTGAGATTATATGTAATTTTATTTCATTGAAAATATTCGTTATTAATAAGAAGAAAAAAAAATAAATTATAATTTTAATGAAGTGCGTCGCGTCTCTCACACACGCCCTCCACTATCACGTCTCTCACACACGCACGCACACACATAATAGGCAATAATGACCTAGCCTATAAAGAGGTGGTGTCAAGTAGGAAACATGATGTATTTGGATAAGCACGGATTTTGAATATTAAAATATATCAAATCAAATCAGAATTTCAATCAATTTTTATCAAAATGGGATTACTACAAGGGGCTGCAACACTTTTCATAAGTTAAAAAAGCGAAAGTAATAAAATAATATTAAACGATCGCTTCCGTTTAATCTCCATTTTTTCCCTCGTATGATTGTTTGGGTTGCTTATTTAAATTGTAACGATCATATTTCTCATTATAAAACAAAAAAAAAAATGAAGATCAAACAAAAATTAAAATTCAATAATTTAAGCTTTTCTTATTCGAATTAACTTTTTCTTAAATAGATGATTAAATATGAACTATTCAACGAGTCCAATATTAATATACTTATTATCGCTCTATCAATATCTAAATATTTGATCCAAATAAAATTGAATTTTAATACATATATCACTTAAGTCACCCAATTTTCCAAAATATAAAATATAACATCTAGAACAACTAAATTATATTCTATAAAAATTTCGGAGCTTTACAGAATCATATGAAAATAAAGATACAGTGAAAATGAGATGGGGAGAGTTCGATTTTATCATGAAGTCCTATGTTAATAAAGAAATGTTTTATATTTTTTTATTACAATAACGATATTAAGCTACTTAACACTAATATAAGTAGTAATGAATCACCTCCCCATTATTCAATAAAATTTTAAAGTGTGTTTGAACCACATTATTTTGGAAGAATGTATTCTGAAATAGTAGATTGATAAAGAATACGTGGTTGAAAAAAAAAATTATTGATGTAATGAAAAATATTATTTTATTAAAAAATGTATGATTAAAAATAAGTAGAAGAATGAAAATAATGTACCAAACAGAGGCTTAATGTGATTTTACTATCACATAAACTCTTGCTAAGAGTCAATCGAGCATAATGGTAATATTTTCCATCTAAGACACAAGTCTAATCAAGTAACACATCAACTTCATGAATGTCATGTCAACATGAAAAGATGAACCAAGACGTCTCCTATTTTTGTTCCATACGATGAGAGAGATAGTAATCCAATCTAGCATATTGATATTTTGAAGAGTGTTGCATTGAATTATGAGGTGTGCCAACATGTTTAGCTAGAAAGTCTCCTGTACACGTGCAATTCTTCACTCTTTACTAAACTTTGTGAAGAACATTTTGCACATAGTAATGTCATCGACACAGCAACACAAATCCTCTGCTCCATGTTACACATTCATTAGACCAAAACACGAAAACAATAGAAAAGTTAGCTAAATTCGGAACCTAGCTAACAATACATGTTGCAACAAATTATCATGCCGTAATTGGTAAATGGAACATCTATCAACACCAACGATCAAAAATTAACTACAAAAGTCACAATTTCCACGATACCTTCATTTGTCTTCAAATTGGTCTCAATGGCTAGCTAATGTTTTCACCTCACAACCATACGAAAAGAAGATGGAGAAATTACTGAGTCATTTAGATTTCACCAAGATATATCTGCTTATCACTACTGCAAGAGCCAATGATATGTTCACTGGGATGGAAGACACACTCATTAACTGATCCAGTATGGCCTGGAAGCTTATACAATATGCGACGAGAAGTTGTATCCCATATGTAGACCATGCGATCACTACTACCAGCAGTAACCTTGCTTCCATCGGGTGACCAACCACATTTCAGCAAGGTCTTCTCAAAATTGTGCTGGTGCCCTTCCAAAATCTTCACACAGCGATTTTGGGGCGCATAGGGGCGCATGTCCCATATTCGAAGACTGTTGTCCATGCTATTAGTCAGAAGGTAAGAACCATCTGGACTCAATTGCATGCCAGTTAACATATCTTGATGTCCTTGGAGCTTCATAATAACCTCACTTCTCCGAATATCCCACACTTTTACATCATTGTCAACGCCACCAGTGTAAATCTTATCAGACGCATCGGAGAAACTGACTGCTGTAATCTGGTATTTATCCGGAAAATTCTGTATGGATCCCCTTTGTCTCATATCCCACAGTTTTGCAGTCCCATCGTCCGACCCACTGACAATAAGAGGTGGGCCCCTTCGAGCGGGACAACAAGAATTCACAGAAGACGAGTGCTCCATCATCTTTTTTATTTGTTTCCCTGTCTCAACATCCCATGCTCTTAAAGTCTTATCTGGGCTGGCTGATATTATTTGTGTGCCATCAGTAGTCCACTGCACTTCCAACACAGCATTTTTGTGCCCTTTCAAGACCATGAAGTTCTTGCAATCACCTTGTACATTCCACAAGAATATCTCCTTATCATGTGAACCAGATGCAACGACAGTCCCTGCTGGATTGAATTTCATTGAGTAGACTGCACTTTGGTGTCCCGTTAGCAACATGATTGATGACTCCAAGCTCGAAGTTCGCTGTTTCCCATTTTGTCCAGGAACTGGTGGGCCGCCACTATATATCATAGTTGACAACTCTGTTGGCCTTGGACCAACCACAGACAGAGAATTTTCGACTTGCATCTTCACTTCTGCTTTCTTCATATAGAATTACAAAACTAAAATATTAGTCGCCCCCAATGGAAAAAAGAATTATATGGAAAATATGGGGAAAAGGACAAAAGAAAGAATCGCTCATTTGTTCTCGACTAAATAAAAAATGAAATTTAAAAAGTTCCATCATCATTACAGATGAAGGCGCACAATATACATGTATGGATTTTGCTAGCCTACTACACGAAGGTTAGTAGGATTTGTTCGAACAATTTTGGACACAACTTACTCATGACAATTAAAATAACTACATTGTGGCCACAGGCAGCATCTATCTGTATCTCTGTGTGTGTGTGTGTGTGTGTGTGTGTGTGTGTATATATATATATATAGAGAGAGAGAGAGAGAGAGAGAGAGAGAGAGAGAGAGAGAGAGAGAGAGAGAGAGAGAGAGAGAGAGAGAGAGAGCA
>CAIGRN010112601.1:0-11490 GCA_903798345.1 Fraxinus anomala | reverse complement strand
ACTTTGTAAAGTCAATAAGGGTGACGGATGTTTTTTTTTTTTTTTTCCTTTTGTCTGGATATGAAACAGTAATCTGTGAGGAAAATTTCCTAATGAACAGTGAACCTCAATGCCTTTTTTAAGAGAGTAGTGATAATAATAGAGATTAAAATAATGGTATTTCTCAATAACGGAATAGTTAGTTCATATAATATGAACTTCAATAATTATGACACCTTTTTATTTAATTCATTTTCAAAAAATGAAGAGAAAAATTAAAAAATATATTTCATTGATTCATTAGTCAACATCTCAACAAACAAATATCCATAATGGAGAGTATTATGGAAACAAAAATTATACTTTGTAAAGTCAATAAGGGTGACGGATGTTTTTTTTTTTTTTTCCTTTTGTCTGGATATGAAACAGTAATCTGTGAAGAAAATTTCCTAATGAACAGTGAACCTCAATGCCTTTTTTAAGAGAGTAGTGATAATAATAGAGATTAAAATAATGGTATTTCTCAATAACAGAATAGTTAGTTCATATAATATGAACTTCAATAATTATGACACCTTTTTATTTAATTCATTTTCAAAAAATGAAGAGAAAAATTAAAAAATATATTTCATTGATTCATTAGTCAACATCAAATTTATTAAAAAAGATACTCAATTAAAATAAAGATTATTGATTTAATTTATTTAACATTAGAACAATTAAAATATTCAATTAAGCAATTAAAGTAGTTATTAAAAAAAATTAATATGTTTACAAACCATGTAAAACATAATTTAATAAAGTATCTTTTAAAGTTGAATTATATTAGTAACCAAAGCAATTCAATGATCGAAAATGAAAATTTCATTATTCTAATAACATATTTTTCTCTAAAGAAAAAAGACTTTCAAAACTTAATAAAAGTCGACTATAGCGCATTAATTATTAATCAATTGCTTTCGGAAAAAATTCTCCTCTTTAATATTTAATGTAGAAAAATAAAAAATACTAATAAGTTTTTAAATAAATTGAAAATGTTATAGATTTCTTTATAATTTCTAAAGGAAACGTAGATGGAGATTATAAATATGTTAAGGCAAGATAACTCTTAATACAAGGTAAAACTAATATTCTAATTTCTCCCCAATCCTTACTTTTTAATTATTGTAGATAGATGGATTCAATTTATTATTTTTAATAGAATTTTTTTAGGAATGCAATTTTGTTTTTAATATTTAATATTAGGTTTGAAAAAATTCAACTATATAAGTAAATTTTTTTTTAATAAACTATATATATAAATATTAATCAACTTAATAAAATATGCCATTTCAAGTTTTAAACTACGGAACTTAGCTAATTTACCAAAAATTAAAGGGATACATAAGCAACCCTTCACATTCAAAACTCTCAAATATTGTGTTATAAATTCAAATAATAGTTGAATAGTATGTTAAAAAACTTTTTAAATTCTAATAATAATTGAAGGATGATTTGAGTATTATACAAAATTTATTAGGATACTATTGTCTTTCAAAAATTTATCCTCAATCCCCACCTTTTAACTATTATAGATTATTCCATATAGAAAATTTAAAGTTACCATTTTACGCCTTTTAAAATTGAACAAAGTCAATTTTTGGATCAACTAATGATCAAATCATCCATTTGGACTTCGAATGTGAATTTTTGAAAAGTTAGGTAATGAAATGACGCAAACGAAAGACTTGGATCAAACCTGCAATAGAATAAAAGATTTGATACCGTGACTATAATTCTCTCAATAAGATTCGTTGAACCTTGTGAAAAATTTAAAATAAAATAAAAATTGAAAAGAAAGAAATGCTATACATTTTGCATGAAACTGAATATAAATAAATACCAACAGAATCATGTTAACACCATTTAAATCATTAGCTTCAATAGTGCAAATAAGATCAAGAAGTAACCTTATTCCTCCCTCTTTCTCCATCTATCTACAACAACAAATGCAAAACAGATCCCTTAAATTATGTTACTCTTGCGGTACAACTGGCGAGGAACTCAATTCTGTGGTACTATAAAACGAGTCCCCTTGACCAGTGTAATAGTTCTCGTCTCTCTCTTCATCCCACTTGATAACTTCCCTTGCATACTTGAATGCTTCGTCAATAGTGGCTCGATCTCTTGCCTTAGCTTGCCAAACAAAGAGCTTTCGACCCGTAAGGGATGTATAGAGGTCCTTGAACTTCATAGCTACATAGTAGTAAGCTTGTTGTGCGAGCGACTGGTCGTTGTTGTGGGGTCGAACAGGACTGAAATCGGTGAACCATTCACAAGTCCCCAAAGGAACATGGTTGACCTTTGCTTCAAAGAGATCGTACTTGTTCAAAATCAACACAAAAGGAGTATCTTTAAAACACGGGTGCCTGATCATTGTTTCGAATAACTCTTTACTTTGGATCATCTTGTTTTGAAATGGCACACCCATACCGTTGTTCTCTACAGAAAGCCATGATTGATCATAATCGCTCAAGGCAACACAGAATACTACTACACGAACATCTTCAAACATCTCGACCCACTTGCAACCTTCATTCATCCCCTTGGAATTTACTCGAATAAGTTGATATCTGGTTGTCATTAAACAAAGATAAATGTAAGAGATTGGCGAGGATAAAAAAATATAAGTGGCTGATCATATATATTGGAGTGTTCTACTTAGCTATCCCACAATTTACCATAGTGGAACAGGTACCTGGGAGTTCTAATCTTAACAAATTGAGATGATTTAGAGCATGTTTGGTAAGTGTTTACAAATTTCTTTAAATTATAAACAGATAGAAATGAGTGGTGGATGAGTAATACTTGTGGGTGAAATGTGTGGATAAAAAGTGGCTTTAGTGTTTATAAACACGAGCCAAACATAGGCTTAGAAAATCATCACTATAAGGTGCTACTGCTGCAGTCATCAAATACCAAAAGTTCCCATCGGTTTAAATTGTCAGGTCCTTATGGAAAAATCAAAAATTACAAATTACATGTCTGGCAGAGCAGCCAGATACTTTTCAGTAACCGAGACAACTCCAGATGTTGAAGCAGTTCATCAATTATTAGAGTCAATGATCATAAACAGCGTTATATGAAAATAATTACCTTGTCATAGGTGGTGGAGCAGATTCCAAATTGTCTGTGTAGGTTTCAGACATTGGGCTATGGTCATCCAGGCAGAATTCCATAAAAGCCAAACCGTTCCCTTGAGTGACCCCTTCGGCATATAATATGTCACGTTCCGAAGGTTCATAGTCATTGCTCGATATCTCAACTGCCTGAGGCATATACAGTTTGAGTAGACATCTCTCAAAAGAAATGCAATTAACTTGTGCAAGAAGAAAATGGAACTTTTCCTGTTAGTTAATTCACCATATCTACTATGTCACATATTGTTTTAAACCAATCTCTTTGGCATAAAGTTTTCAAAAAGTTACATTTTTGTTCAACACCTCAAGACCATTATTTCAAACTTCAATTATACCCTCAACTTTGTACCATATTTTTTTAATGCGTTTAAATGTGCACACATCACGTTTTCGCAATTTTTCAGTAAAGTCTGAGGAACAAAAAATTTGGAATTTAGCCCCTGTTTGATGGCCATTATTTGGAAAAAAACAATGTTTTGACTAGTCATTTTAAGGAGGATGTGTGGTTAAAAAATAGGAAAAAAATTTGGGTTTGTATGCAGAATATTTTATTGAGTGAATGTGTGATTGAAAATGAGTATGTAGAAAAAAAAGTTTTCAAATAATGGTTACCAAATAGGGGCTTAATTGTACTTAATCGTTTAAATTTTGATAAGAGTTCTTCATCATGAGACAATCGGAAATAGCAAGATAGAGAATTAATGTGGTAGCAGTCGCAAGGTCAGCAAGCTAGACAGTGTCACTGTACTGGGATTCAATCCAGAGTAAAACAGTATAAACTGCTTGTGACCTTCAGTCCAGCTGATGGAGAACCTATTAGATATATTATATGAATATTTTCCATGTTTAGATTCTTAATTTAGGAAAAGTAATTAGGGTTTTATTTTATGTTATTTTTCCTGTTGTTTTCCTCCATAAATTAGGTTACTTGAAAAAACCCCAATGAATTGTAATAGTTAGACTTGATTATTGAAAAAACTACAATTTCCACACACTAATAGTTTTTTCTCCTCTCTGCTTCTCTCTGTCTGATTCCTCTTCCCTTTCAATCTCCCCCTCTTTTTCTCTTTCTCACTCTCTTCCCCTTTCTTTCCCCTTCTTCTACAAGTCTCATTCTTTGATTGGTTGTGTTCTACGTCACCAACCAGTACTTATTCATCCTGAAAAAAATCAGTACATAGCTTTTGCATTTTTATCACTGTTATCCACTTTGATGTTCAAAGATGTGTACTGGCAGATAGCCTCATCGAAGCTTACTTTTGACTTCTGAGAACGAATAGTACATAAAACAGAAGCATAAAAAAAGTATATAACCAGGATATGTCACTTATTTCACATAAAATAGATAAAAGCTTTGTCATCCAAAACCATCAAAGATCCATGCTAAAATTTTGCTATTACAGCAACTATTAAACAAGCTTGTTTACCTTTCATTATGACCTCTTTATAATTTAAAGGTCAAAGTCAAACTTTTATTTTGAACACACATTGCATAGGGCCCGCAAGTACTATCCACGTATCCACCACTCATTTCTATCACATTATAATTTCAGAAACTTGTAATGAAACCCAAACAAGCACAAAATCAGACTTTATAAAACTGCAGGCAAAGAAGTCAGAAAAGATACCCTGCTCAGAAAGTACTGTGCCACATCTGGTAGAAAGTGCAGCTCATCTTTTCTCCTATACGTTGCTTGTATAGCAGGATGTTTCCACATTTCTTCAACTAGTGGAGCATATTCTCGTGTTGCTGCAGGAAAGAATGCATCCAAATCTCCAGTGGCTATAATATCCAGAAGCCAATCTGAGAAATGCTTCAATTTCGTATTGAGGGAATATACATTCTGATTACTTTCATCAAGGTTAACTTCTTGACCTGAGACAACAGACCAAGTAAAGAGCATTTGAAGTTATCCTTTTCATCTTAGTATTGAGAATCACGTCGTGCAAAATATATTTCCAAATTTGTCATATCATCATTACAATTACCAAATGGAAAACCGGAACGCTCACCACTTTTACAGATTAAAGCAGGAAAAGATAATTAACTTTAAAGATCAATATTGAAGGGTTTGGAGAGAAAATCCAGGAGCAGGTAGATTTACCTTTTCTAGGAAGGTTAGAAGAAATGTGGTAATGTGGGATGTGAGCTCAGATAAGGTACTCCGTTGTACTGGTGGGTCAGTTGTGTGTCTATAAAAACAGAATTTTCATTTGGTCTCTACTCTAGTGATTATCATGCATGTACAACCCACGTAGGGCAAGCAATAGAAATAATTTTGGGAGGAGTTAGTAGGGTCATGTGTCATTAGTGGCCCTTGTCACTGTGGAGGGACTGATTTCTCTGTGATTAGGTTTGGGCATGAGAGACAATTTCTAGATTGACCGAAAATGTGAAATTTTGTAATTTATCAGCGCCTGAATTAACAGACATCCCCTAAGATAATGGAAACTTTACCTGGTTCTATACGAAATAGATTTTTTGGTCTCTTCATGTAGAGATGAGTTCTTTGCTGTACGGAAGCCCCAAGATTGAGATTTTAGGGAAAACATTGAAGGGAGAACTGACACACGAATTTACATTGTACAACACTTGGCCTACATCCACATGAAGAGACAAGAATAACTTTGCTAAACAAAAAATTAGAATACAAAAAAGTACCACATACACAACCTCAAACACCCTGCAAAATACATATTACGGGATAACCAAGAGTACAAAGTACTCAAAACCAAAACCGCACTAAGTATATATACAGGGTGAGACTCCAAAGGATCCACAAGTCTCACCCTCAAAATAGTCCATGACTATCTCATAATTGGGATGAATCTAAATAAAAAAGGCAGCTCCTATTAGAATAAACAAAGAAAATCCTATTCTGTGTGGGAATTGTACAGTAATTCCGAGTCTACATCAGACTAACAAAGCCATTTGTAATCTACGTGGGATCGTCTTCAAAGCCACAAAACAACATTCTTCATAGTGGTTAGCTTCAAGATAGAAGTGAGGCAGTGTGAGAACATTCTCCATTTATTAGATATGTTTCCTATGAGTCCAACTTTATATACAGCTCGTGTTACAAACATTAGAGAAATTATGAATTGGTGTGAAAGAAAGGTTGCAGGGTAGAAGGGCTTTAAATTCTTAGAAATTTTGAAACGAGTAAAGAATAGACTGAAAATGTGGAAGAAGGAAGTGTTTGGAGATCTAATAATCCACTATAGAAGCATTTTGATAAGATTGAAGGAATCAAATAGATTAAGAAGGAAATATGAAGGATGGATCCAGGAGAGAGATTATAATTGAGAAATGAGTTTGAGGAGATTGTGTTTAAAAGAAATAATAATGCAATGGAAGAAAATAAAAACTGAATAGGTTAGGGAGGAAGATGCAAATTCAAGATATTTTCAGTCATAGATTTGTCAGTTATATGAAGGCCAAAAGCACAACTCATAAGTTGGAAGGTGAAGAAGGCAAGGCGCTTTAGGAGGATATGGGCATTCAAAGACAAGTCTTTTTTTTTTTTTTTTGAGAAATCATTATTCTAACAATAAGCTTAATAAGGGGGGAATCGATAAATTAGAGTTGTATTCCATTACAGAGATGAAAAGGAATAGTTGGAAAGGGCCTGTGAGGTACAAGGATATTAACATGCACTATTTGATTGTGATAGAGAGAAGTCTTCGAGTCTGGATGGTTTTTGTTTGAGAATGTATCACAACAATTGGAATATTATTTGATGGGATATGTTGAAGGAATTTGAGGAGGCTTATCAGAACGGAGAAGAAAATGCTTTCACTAATTCCACTTTCCATGCCTAACTAAAAATCAGTTAGAAAGAAACCTAATGATATACATCCAAATAGTTTGATACCAATTTTGAAGAGTAAGCATGGACTTGACTAAAGTGGTTGCAATTCTAAAATGATTGTGACGGGCTTTTAGGAAGCATTGAAACATTTATATATCCGGATTCTCCTTGTGCTCTTCTGTTATCAACTGGGATTTGTGGGTGGGAAAAAAATTCAAATTCTGGAAGATGTTTGGAGAGGTCATTACCCATGGTTTTTTAAACAAAATCACCTAACCGATAAAAAATAAAAAATAATAAAAATTATCTGAGGGCACCATTAGGGTGTCTTCCATATAAATTTTGATTCACAGGTAGTCTCAACTTACCCCAAAGGAGGAAATCCCCTTAAAAAATAAAAGCTCATTAAGAGCTAATATGTTATTTACTTTGCCACATTTCATCCAATGAGAAAATATCAGAAGTCCTTTTGCAAGCATAATCAGAAATGGTAGAATCAGTGACAAACAGATGTGCTCAATTGATTCTTCATTTTCAGTTCCCATCTTATGTCCTCCAAAGTCTACACCCACCGAATTTGAGCATATATATATTTAATGTGAAAAAATCAAGAGAGGAGAAGATTGCAAATTACTCCTGCAATATCTGTTCCAAAATGCAATTCAGCGGGTAGATAAAAAGAAAGCGAATAGGGAAAGGAACATCGAGTGTAACAAGAAGACAGCTAATCAGAATCCCAACACAATGAGTATTTTCTATTGAGAATGTGATGTACAGTCAAACCTAGAATCCATATCAAGTTTCTGTAAGTATTATATTTAATCCCTATTTCGGGAAATCCTAAAAGCAAAGCAGGTTGGTTGAGCCCTAAAATAACTAATCTCAGTAACAATAAGATTTTTCGAAAGAACTTGTCTAATTGGCAAAGAGATGGAAAAGATGTTATTCCAGAGCTCTCGGCAGGAAAGATCACTTTTTGTCTCTTTCTGCTCAACTGTTGAGAAAGGATATTGATTTTAATTCAAAGCATCTGTTTGTAAATTTTATAGCTGGCCTAATTTTTTGACCAAAATGAAGATATAGTGGACCACTTTTTACCTTTAAGCTGACCTACCAAATGTGGTCCATATCAATGTCAGTACATCTGGTTTTCACTATTGCCAAGCAGCATCTTAGTTTTTTTACTTTAGATGAGTTCAAAGATCAACCCACGCACCATAGATGTTCAGCAACAAGATACTTGCTAACAAATAGAAAGAGGAAGAGAAAGAGAAAGAGAAAGAGAGAGAGAAAGAGAAAGAGAAAAAGCAATACACATGAAGTTCAATCAGAAATGACACGATCCTTCGTGGCATAAGACTTAAATGATATGATGAGACTTTCACTTGTTAAATTCAGTATATAAATTTTTTTTCCAAATAGAATGTTAGTCAAGACTCGGGAGAATATATTCAAGCATGTCACTTTAGCATCGCAACACAAAATTTAAATGGTAAAATAATTCAATATGATTAGTGGGGAAAAAAAAAGTAACGCGTATATCTTCAACGCTTCAAGTGCATTACCTCTTTCAGAGATGTTTTCATGAGAACCTTGTGCCTTTGTCTTTGAAATGGACTCATCAAAGCGTTCTCGTGCATCAAGTAGAATGCTGAGATACTTGTACATGTTGCTTTGGATCATAAGCTTAATATCCTCCAGTTCTTTGGTGGTAAACTTGTTTCCATACAAGAATTTGGCCTGTTCGGTTAACATAATTGAAAGAATTGCAGGTGAGGTATACTGGATTGGGAAAAAATGATTGTTTTAATGCAACATGCAAGTGAAAATCAACAAGTGTCTCAAGGGAAGTCATTACTTAAAAGAAATAAAAGAAATGATTGTCTTAATACACCACAAGCAGAAATCATCATTAAAAGTTTTGAGAAATTATTTAACAGAAATCATCCTTAAATGATTCTCTTAATGCACCACAAGCAACTTCTAATCATGAAATTGATGTACTAATGTTTAGGGAAAGTTTTCACCAATAATAACCCCCATAATAATCTTTTGAAAACCAGAAGTTGGTTACCTGTTTGAAAATAGTACTGGTTCCAGAACCTTCAAGTCCAATTAGAAGAAGCTTCTGAATTTTCTTCTGCTCTAGATAATTTGGTACGACAGTATAATTGCTGGCCTCATCAGTCTGTCCATGAGGTTGACCTTGGGGCACAGGCAAGGAGAACAAGGAGCAGAGAAATCGTGTTGATGCCTAGCAAAATTAAATTTTAAATGAAAGTGAAAAGATCCCGGACTTGTTTAGTATTTCAGTATGTATAAATCATGCAATTTCCATAATAATAATTAATAAATACCTTTTCCCAGATATTGCCTCGGATATTATTTTGACCTTCCTCCTCATAACGACCATCATCATACACCCAGAAATGAGTATCACGTGGACATTGCACATTTGCAAGCTGAACCCATATACATCATTGCAACATGTTAGGACAAATTGCACATGAACTGAAAACCCAATCAAGCACATAAAAGGTCTTTACAAGGTGAACCATAAGGTCAAAAATACACCAACTTCAAAAGATGATGAAGGCAGAGAGACTAATACTTGAGTCACTCGCATCTGAAAGCAGAAATCCATACTGCTCCGACATTTAAGTTATTGGCTGATTGAAATATGCCTTACTTTTAACTCCTTTGTTTACATGCTTTTTTTAGTTATTCATTGATTTGTTTCCAACAATATAAGACTAGAAAGGAGGGAGAGGAAAGTTGGATGCAAGGTAAATATAAACACAGGTGATAAAACCAAATCTCGTGATGAATTCCTCTAGCTAATGTGATTAGCCCATGGGGCAACCAAATGAGTATCGCATAATAAAATGAGCAATTAACCGCCAGAACTTGAAAGAATACTAGTGATACAAAAAGGAAAGTATATTCTAGGCGTGGAAGAAATGAAAACAATTAAGATTTTATAGTATTTTCCTCATTGATTATTGTTGCATTTTATTATAATTGTAAGACAATTGATTCTGTTTCCTTTATAGAGGAAACCCTAGTTTTCCTTATTAGTCCTAGTTTAGACTCCATATAAAGAGGGTATTTGATTGTAATAACATGCCTTGATTATTGAATAAAACTACAATCTTCCTCTTATTTCTCTTTTCCTTCTCCTTTGTTTCTCTTTTTCTTAATTGTCCTTTTGTTCCTTGCATTCATCGTCAATTTGGTATCAAAGCCTGACACTCTTCCCTGACCAAAGTGTTTCTCTCAAACGTGATAGTTTTACGAAAGGTTGTTTTCAGCAACAGCCATTGAAACCCATAAACATAACCACACCATTGACCCGCCACCTACAAAAATCCATCATCCCTACGGCCACCAACTGCCAAGACCCTCTTCAAGGTCAAAAACAGCCATCTTGTTCTCTTGTTTTATTTTTCTTTGCTAGTTATAATAATAATAATAATAATAATAATAATAATAATAATAATAATAATAATAATAATAATAATAATAATAATAATGAAAACAAATTGTTTCACGGCTTTTTTTTTTTTTACTTGTTTGATATCTCTTGTTCCCTCCCCCACAAATAAGTGGTGGTGGTGGTGGTGGTGGTGGTGGGTTGTGGGGGGGGGGGGGGGGGGGGGGGGCCTTGAAACTTACAGCAATGGCAAGGCCTTCTTGGACGGAGATAAAAATGACACCCAAGAATGCACATAGCAACACTAAGAAATCAAATTTGTCGATTTTCCAAATCTGATNCAAATAAGTGGTGGTGGTGGTGGTGGTGGGTTGGGGGGGGGGGTGTGGACATTGAAAAAATTGAATTGCGGTCTGTTTGTTAATCCCAATTCAAGAGAGCTATGTTATTGTTGCTCTTACATAAGAGGGTTGGCCTTTCAAGCCCATCTTCGAAGCCCAAATAGAAAAAAGCAATAACCCAGCCCACCAACAGACCCATAATATTCCCTGCCCAAACCTAATCACAACCTACAAGCATCTTCTACATCCTATTTCCAATCGCACCATCATCCACCCACAGTGCCGCCAGTATCCCCTTATTCTCCCGCCTTCCTTACCCACATAGTAGATGCCCAACCCACCCACCATCCTTCCCTGCTGCTGAAACATGGCACAAACAATCTCACAGTCACCTTATTCCTTGAAGGATGGACAGAGTTCAATGCTACAACTGATTATCTGGACAGATATGATAATATTCAACCTCTAATTACAAAATATATAACTTAAATTGCTTGATGGAAAGGACACAAACAACTCAATCGAGCAGTAATGCACAGTAATCCACATGAAAGAATTTAAAGTGATTATGAATCTCAAGCTACATACTTTCCATGTAATCAGGAAGGATTATAGCCCCCAATTTCTAGGAAAATGTGACCTACATATATGCACAGACACCCCATATGTAAAATATCTAAAAGACTCCTGCACCTCAATTATGATCACTAAATTATGAACCAACCTTCAGTACTCTCAGTTCAAGT
>CAIGRN010112558.1:0-14859 GCA_903798345.1 Fraxinus anomala | reverse complement strand
AAAAAATGAGAATGAGAATGCAAAAAAAAAATGTCAAACAAGGGCTAAATGATATACTATTGTTAAGAAATTGATTAAATCTATAGACATTGGTATTAAGTTCAATAACCAATTTGTTTCACAAACCATATACATATATCTTAAATAAAGAGTTGTTTATTTGATCGACTCAACAAATTGCACAACATTTAGTAAGTATTTGGTAGGGATTAAAATTAGATTTTTAGTAGATTATGATATAATTTTTAGAAATGTGTTGTTGAAAAGCCCATGAAATATGTAGTTAATATTAATTGTTTGACATACTTAAATTAAAATCTGATTTTAATTCGAAACAAACAGGGCCTTAGATATTTTTCAACTAACAAACAAATTTATATTAATGCCCAAAAAAATCAAATTACTTTAACTTCTTGTTTCAAAAGAAACTATTTCAAGAAAATATGCTACGAGAATTGAATCCAAAAGAGGGCTATTAACAACTTCATCAATAGAATAGTGTATTGAAAAAATTCATGTTACAAACACAAATTTAAATACTTGCAACGTAAAAAAATGAACACACTAAAACCTACGCAACAACATCAGTAAACATGCATAAGAAAATCACGAATCTTGCCCAAACGTTCACCAAATCTGGATATTCAGCTCTTGTTGGTAAGACCAATGTTTTGCACAAAGGACAAAGACGACGATCATATAACTAATTCATTATGCACCCGATATGATACATATATCCACAATTTTGAACCAGTAATACCCTGATATCTCCTAAAATCCTCATATGTTTATCCAATCATTATATCAATGAAATATGAAGAATAAAAAGAAAATATAAATCTAACACTACCTACCATACAAGTACACAATTATGTGAGTCATCATGTTCATTTGTATAATTTCTCATTTTCAAGAACACGAAATTATATCCCGAGATAACCCATTTCCTTTTAGAAAAATAGATTCTTTCTTTTATAACATATATATCTCTTTCAATTGAAGGTGCTCACTCAAGTTTAACATATAGTGAGTTTGGTAATTTAATTTTCCATTTTGTAGGCCTTGAGCATAATCCTAAGGGAGCACCTTCGACGGAAAGATATAGACATGTTACAAAAAAAAAAGAATCCATTCCCAAGATATGATTCAAACCTTTCGTAAAAATGAGAAATTATGCAAATGAGCATGAAAACTTCATTAAAGATGACTCAAATAATTGTTGTATTTGCATGGTTAGATTTATATTTTTCTTTTTATCCTTCAATGTTTGCTGATATAATGATTAGATACAGAAGGATTTTAGGGGGCGTCAAGGTATTGCCGGTTCAAAGTATTGTGAACATAAGTATCATATCGGTTGTATAATGAATTGGTTGTATGATCATCGCCTTTGTCCTTTGGACAAAACGTTAATTTTATCAACAAAAGCAGAATATCCAGATTGGATGAACGATTTGGACAAGGTTCGTGATTTTCTTAAACGTGTTTACTGTTATTGTTTCGAAAATTTTAATCTTTTCATTTCTCTGTTGAAATAACATAAATTTGTGTTTGTACATGGGATCTTGCTTGTTTAGTAATGTGAATTTTTTAACATTATTCCATTGATGTAGTTGTTGGTAGCTCTCTTTTGAATTCAATTTTAATAGCATATTTTCTTGAAATAGTTTAATTTGAAGCAAGAAGTGAAGTGAAAGCAATTTGATATATTTTTTTCTAGCATTCATAAAAAATTTGTTTGTTAGTTAAAAAAATATCTAAAATATTGTGCAATTTGATGAATCGATCAAATAAACAACTCTTCATTTAGGATATATATATATATATATATTTCTATGTGAGCTGGAAAACAAATTGTTTATTGAATCCAATACCAGTCTATAGACAGGCTTTTAATTTATTTTCTTTAATGTTATGCAATAGTATATCATTTATTTTGCTAAAAGACGTTTTAGGTTTGCGTTAAATATGGATGGAAGATTGAAATTTTAAATTTTTTTAGTTTCAATTTGTGTTTAGAAGAAATGAAAATAATTTTTAACGATTCTTTACACTTGATGATGTCGACTTTGTCATTAGGGGTTGACACTATTCGATTCGACTCAAAAAAAAATGCGACAACCAATTTTTGCAAAAATCACAGTAACCTTCATTATTTCTTATCAATGATTTAAAATTGATCATATCTCATCGCTGAAATTATCATAGTCCCGATCAGGGTGAGATTTTATAATACTGTCCTCAAGATGTATCTTATTGGATGCCATTAATTTTGCACATAAGAAATTCCTACGGCCCTAAAGAGCATGTTCAATGGTACACTATATTTAGCGTTAAAGTCTTTTCCAATGGCACCTCAAATATAGTGGTACCATTGGAGATGTTTTTAGGGTCGTAGGAATTTTTTTTGTACAAAATTAATGACATCCAACACGTTATATCTTGAGAACAGTATTATAAGATCTCACCCTGATCGGGACTATGATAACCTCAGCGATGAGGTATGATCAATATTAAATCGTTGATAAGAAAAAATGAAAACTATTGTGACTTTTGCAAAAATTAGTTGTCAAGTTTCTTTTTTGAATTGAATCGATCAATGTCAGCCCCGTTAAAGTCTCCTCCAATGGTACCTCAAATATAGTGTAAAGGATAGTACATAATGAATACTATTACACCAAATTGGTGTAACACTATTAATTTACACCAAATATAAGAATTTTGGTTTATCCCCATTTTGCCTTTTTCACACTTTATAAAAAATATCTCTTCCATCTATATGTCCTTATTTAATATTTTAACATTAATAAATTTTAATTGATTCTTAATTATATTAATATGATAGTTATTTATATTTAACATTTATTTTTAAATTCTAATAAATTAAAAGTAATAATTATTTCAATAATAAATTTAAAAAATTAAAAATTGTTCATTACAAAGTCAAAAATTACAAATTTATTAATAAATGCAATATTTTACTTCATTAAATATAATTTCTAGCCCCTTTTGGCCCCATTATTCTCCATTAAAATAAAATTTATTTTTCTCTCTTTTTTTATCAACACATTATTACATGTAAACAAAAAAAAATTCTTTCTTTTTTAACCACGCATTCTCCAAAAAATTAAAATTTCCCTCAAATTAAAATTTCTCTCATTATAGTGTAAAACCATCTTCAATGGTGTACACCATATTTGGTGTAACTTTTACACCAAGTTTGACGTAATGGTCCGAGGAACCAAGTAATCAATTCTTATTTAAGAATCCAAACGATCAATTCTTAAAGTAATCCAAATAAATCAATTTTTATCTAATAAAATAATCACAAGTGACAGAAGAATCTTACGTCTTCTCCTTCTTGCAAGTAGAACTCAATATACTTTTTCAAAAGATAGTCAAGCCCTGGTTGTAGATCATCAAAGGCATGCTGGAGGATGAATGTGATGCAGAATGGAGACAATTTTGAGTCATAACTGAATGTCCATCAATATCCTGAGAAATTGTACAAAAAATGCTCAAAATGGACAGACATTTAGAAAAAGTAAATAAAAATATAAAAAATAAAAATAACACTTTATAGAGCTAAGATAACAGAAAAATTGTACAAAAACAAGATGCGCCAAAATAAGATCGTCTCTTTTGCTCTGTCATGAACTCTGGGGGATTCATCATACTGCTTCCTACTGACATGTTGCCTATAATACATATCATTTTACATGTTAGGAAACAATTCCACCATGATGACGAGATTTACAAAAGGTCATGTACAAGTTACAATCAAGAGTCTATAGGAATCAAAATCCTGCCTAACCAAATAAATTCTAGATTGTATTTCTTAGAATCTTTGAACACCAAATATAATCCTAGGGAAACTATAATTCTTCCAAAGAGAAGAAACATGATTAATATGAAATAAGACATGACTGTATCCAACAATTTTAGAGAGACTAAAATCATCCTTGACTCTTAAAATGTAATAGATTAATAAAACAGCTCAGGATTATAATAGGAAGCATGAAATTCATTCCAAACTTCATGTAATTTCACAGAATATGTTTTTACACATTCATCATCACTTGCATCTTGTGCTAGTATTTTTTCACCTTGATAGTTTCCAGTTGCTCCATTTTCTTTTCCATCAGTTTTTTCTCCTTTATTGGCATTGAATATGTAAACTCATACATTCAGGTTTGAAAATATCTTCACACCTTCTCTGAGTGTTTTGTCATACATAGGGATGTCAAATCAAGTAACATACTCTTGGATCATAGCATGTCTGCAAAGGTTGCAGACTTGGGACTTTCTAAATATGCACCTCAAGAAGGGGACGATGGCACTTCATTAGAAGGGGCACTGCTGGATACTTGGATCCAGAGTAAGTAGGCACCTCCTTGCACTAAATCCTGATCCTTCCGTAAAACAAGAAAAAGAAGCATAAAATGCAGTCCAAACTTCATGTAATTTCTCCACATCGTGCCGCATGTTTTTACACATTCATCACCATTTGCATCTCGTGCTAGTATTTTTTTCACCTTGATAATTTCCAATTGCTCAATTCTCTTTTCCATCCCTTTTTTTTTTCTCCTTTCTTAACATTGAATGTATCTTAAGGGTATCATAGCATTCATGTCAGACATATCTTAAAACCTTTTTCAAACTCTGTTGTCATACATAGGGATGTCAAATCAAGTAACATACTCTTGGATCATAGCATGTCTGCAAAGGTTGCAGACTTGGGACTTTCTAAATATGCACCTCAATAAGGGGACAATGGCACTTCATTAGAAGGGGCACTTGGCACTGCTGGATACTTGGATCCAGCATAAGTAGGCGCCTCCTTGCACTAAATCCTGATCCTTCTGAAGAACAAGAAAAAGAAGGCTGGACTCTGGTTCGAATAGTATTTAAGTAGAACTCGGTAGAGATGGAACTTTAGCTATGAAATTGAAATCTGAAATGATACCATCCAAATTTAATTGATGCTTCATGACGTTCATTTCCATAAACAACTATATGTAGCCAAATTTGACTTTTTAAGTTCTAATTATTCAATGACATGGAACTTGCTGTAAACATGTCATATGAGGAATTATTCATTTATCATATATACCTCAGTGAGAATACAGAGTGAGTGAGTGCAAGCATTCATATTATGTGGATTTTTGCAAAAGAATCGTATGAAACCATTTATGAACCTCTCCTACAGCCCAAAGTGTTTAAAGAATTATGTAAGCACCACAACCTCTGATTCTTTTAAGTTTGTCTCTTTCAGGCACTACTACTGCACAAAACATAAAGTGATGTTCGTTTTACTGGAAATCGTAAGTAGTTGAAAGTGCAAGATCTAATTTCTAAGTATTATACCCATAAAAATATATTGCATGCCTGCACCTCTTTGCTATTATTTATTCTTTAATGAGTGCTGACAATTTCAGCAACCTTCATCAAGGACGCTTGCATTCATCAGATCAAAGTCTCTGGTCCTAGAGACGGTTAAATATTAAAATCATAGATCAAGAATAACTAAGCCTCTAGAACAAAGAAAATGTCAAATACTCAAAAGATCAATGTATGTGTTACACATTGCACCCTAAAGTCAGAAAATATCGCACAAGGCACCCACACATACCTGTTTTTCTAACAAAAGAATTTTTCCCAATCTGGAAAGGTAGGCAAACAAAACTGCATCTGATGGAGGAAACCCTAGTTTCTCAACAAGAACAATCTGATCCCCAATTTTCAGATCGAAGCAGGAAACTCAAGATATTCTTCAAGAATTGGTTCTCAAAACAAAACTGAAAGAAAATTTCAATCAAATGAACCCTAGAACCTCAACCGGAAATTCAGAGCCACTAAGCCTTTACCAATCGCTAACACCACAGTCATATCCCCAACTTTGAGATCGAACCAAGAAACCCTAGATCTTCTTCAAGAATCGGTTCTCAAAACAAAACTGAAATACAAATTCAATCAAAGGAACCCTAGCACCGCAACCAGAAATTCAGAGCCACTAAGCCTTTACGAATCGCTCACACGACAAAATAATAATTTGGACAAAGATGTGAAGTTTCAACTCAGCAACAATTTTCCCCATGCGCAATAACTTTATTGATATTTAAACTAAAAACAAATAGACAATGGGATAAAACTTTCAATATTGCATAGCACCAACATAAAAAGAAGCAGCAAGGTATGATCAAAATTCATTAAATATATAACGATGTATCTAAAAACAGCATAGGTAACAGAGACTCTTAATTTTAATTTTTTTAAATATAAAAACAAATTACGGACCTAATGATCAGGAATAAGCTGGAAAACAATAATTATTTGGATTGAAAATCCTATTTCAAGGAAATGGCGACCGGCGTGGGCGATTTGATCGAAAATAGAGTCGACGGCGGGATTAGGGCTTCAGCATTTGGCATTTCGCAAGAGAGAATGAGAGAGAGGCAAAGAGCGTTTAGGTTTAAGGCTTCACTGCTTCAGCATTTGAATGGATAGAGTGGAATGTTAGCTTTTACCTTTTTTTTCTTTTTTTCAATTTTCTTTAATTAAGCGGGTGGAATGGACAATTTTTATCGATTTTGATGTGTAAACCCATAACCTGACCCAACTCATAGAAGAAGCAAAAAAATCGAATCCACTTAAAAGATAAGCAAAAATCAACCAAAATTGATCAGGTTTGTTCAATTTAATCGGTTTTGGTGGGTTGGTTTAGGTTTCGCCCACCTCTAATCACATATAATGCACATTAAATGTACAGTGTACTAGTTCACACAAATTAATATATTACTTCTAAATTACAAGTTGGTGGAGATGAATGCATCTGTAGATTACGTTACGCTATTTTAGCCTTCGCTATAAAAATATAATGGATGTCAAGTATTTTATAAATTACCAAAGAAAAATAGTGTTGGATCTAATAACATTTGTACCATTTTAACATTGATATCTTTATTCTTTAATACAATTATCGATATATATTTTGTTTCATTGACCATGTGTATATAAATATTGTTTGACTGACTATATATGTTCTGTTCTTTTGGAGTACTTGCATCGACATCTATTACATGATTTCTTCATTTCAAAATTTGTTGGGTGGTTGAACTACAAAAAGAATGCAGTGGTTTGCTGTGGAGGTTGTGCTAACATCTTATTTTGAAGGTCTTCCCTATTGACTTTCTGGGGTTCACATGTATCAAGAATTGGAAATTTGTGGTCCTTTATGCTTCATTTAGATTTAGCCATAATTATTTTGTCTAATTAAATTTTGGCTAGCACCTGTGACGATGCGATAACAATCAGCAGATAGTTGTTATCAATTTTTATATCTTTCAAGTGTACGAATGGTAATCTTTAATTTGATTGAAAACAAATAACAAAGTATGTGATTGGTATCTAAATTATTATAACTAAGCTAAATTAATTTAATGTACACAATTTATCAAATTTGGAGTTTAAAAGTATGAATGTGGATGCTAGGACTTACAATTTTACCTATAGATCGCATTTAATTCGCCAATTAAGATTCGTTATCATTATAATGTTCGGTCGAATTCTTCTAAAGTATTCAATTTCCCACTTTCGAGTTCTCATTGAATCTATTTAACTAACTCAATTTCATATCTATATATGAATCAATCTTAATTAAACAAAGTATTAGTTCTAAGAATTCATCTAATGACCGCAATAATTTGTATATGTATCTCTACACGTTTATATTAAGGGAACAATACATAAATTAGGTTTTTAGTATATTCAATTTCAAAATTAAGGATAGAGATTTTAAATTTCAAAAATCAGGTTTTTATTAAAAATTATTTATGATTTAATTAATTAATTATATGTTTTATTAATTAAATATATTAAGGTCACGGATCTATATAATTTGATCACAAATCAAAAATTTTATGTGTCAAATTTTTTTACGGTCACAGTTAAAAAAATTTATAGGTCACAATTTGTTCATCAGTCACAAATTTAAAATTTAAAAGTCACAATTTATTTATCGGTCACAAATCACAAATATTATAAGTCACAAATTATTATACTATCACAAATTATCAAATTACGGTCACAAATTAACATTTTTTAGGTCACAATTTATATTTTTTATTGGTCACATATTGTTTATTGGTCATAGATTAACCAATTTAATGGTCACAATCAACCAAATAATCTGTGACCACCACTAACGCTTGCGACAATAATCTCGCCACTGCCTCTAACAGCAGGACCACCGTCGCTGCCTAATAGCAATATCACCATCTCAAACAAACCAACAACACAACCTCTTAGTACCACCCTCACCACCTCCAACAAACTACCACTTTCAACTTCAAAACAACCACAACCAACAACAAGATCCACTGTCGCCGCCGCCAACAAAACCACAGTGACCACCAAATCCAACATAATCGACCACAGTACAAAAATAACAACCAAATAATTGGTCACATGCCTGCTACCGTCGCCAGCACCACAACACCACCACCGTCAACACCTACACTTGTACCACCACACAAAAATCGCAGCCACATCGGATCACCATACCACGGAAAGCTCTCATCGCCCTTTACAATTCCCACCCAACATCTTGCTCTAAACTTACCAAAACTAGTCGGAAATTTGAGCCAAAATCGCCTGAACACGCACAAAGATCTGGTCGAAAACTTGACTTCCGGCAACACCCATGTCATACCTACCCTACAGGTCGATCAGTCTCTTCATGGTGCACCTACAGATGTCTTCATAACAACAAACAAAACTGTAAATCCAAATTTGCAAAATTTTTTCTCCACAACGAACTCGGACCCTTCAGTCATTATTTTCGGCACCGGCGATGCAACCTATGGTCGGGGACCACCACCCCCAACACCGCCTCATCATGGAGTATCCAATGAACCCATGGTTCATATCCAATTTCAAACCAACATGGACGAATTAAGCAAAGCAGCTCACACACAGGCAGGTTCCATCTATTCCCAGTCATTTGAGGACTCCACAAGACTTCAACTCATCAATTCTAGCATCCAACCTTCAATTAATGTTGGTATAACAATGGGTCATCTGCTCCAACAACCACCCACCACCACCTCCAATCAACCACCGCGCCATCGCTGTCTGCTAAAATCCACCATCTCTCCCAACACTACCACACCACAGCCACCACCCTACCAACAAAAACATCAAGTCCACCACCGCAATCAACATCACCACCACCTCTTCTTGTGACCACAACCACTAGGTCTACCAAACAATCTCGACGAGCTCCGCTGTGCGAGGAAAATGACAGAGAAAGAGACGAGAGAGAGAGAGAGAGGAGGGGAAGAAGCGTCGACTGTCGTGGCGACGGCGACGATTTGAGTAGAGAGACGGGAGAGGAGATGGGAGAAATTTTGATTTTAGGATTTGGATGTGGTAGATAGTGTAGGGTGTTTATATAAATTAATTTATATTGTTATTAATATTAACATATTAATTTATAATAATTAAATGAATATCTGATTTTTTAAAAATGAAACTTACTACCTGAATTTTTAATATTGATTTTGAAAAGTAAGATTTTGTGTAATTTTTGATTTTAGGGTTTGGATATGGTAGATAGTGTAGGGGTGTGTATATAAATAAATTTATATTGTTATTAATATTAAAATATCAATATATAATAATTAAATAAATATCTAATTTTTGAAAAATGAAACTCCCTACCTAATTTTTGAATATTGATTTTGAAAAGTAGGATTTTGTGTAATTTTCCCTTATACTAAATTACTGAATTTTACTATGTGGTCTAAATTTAACACTCACGTCTCTATTCGTAATAGATTCACAAAATCATTGAATAATTGACCAAAGAATTCAAAGTATTAAATTTATGAATAAAATCAACATATATGCATTTAAAGAATTAGAATTTTGAATAAAAGAAATGAAGGGTCACACATAGATTAAATTGTTCGCCTTATCTATAAATTTAACTATTCATAATAATGAAAGAAAAACAAAAAGTATAGAGTTCATAACCAGATTTTGAAAATATTGATTATGGAAAGAATTGGATCTTACACTAATAATTTTCTTCAACCTCAAAAGTGTTCAAACCTTAACTTTTACTCTTTGTTATTTATGATTATGTGCTTTTCTTTCCCAAATTATGTAGAAATCTCTCAAAAGTGTCAAAAATTTGTATTTATACTATTTCTCACGTTTGGTTCTAATGTAGGGTTTTTATGCCATGAAGGCAGCGTGGTTGAGTCTCTCGAGAAAATTTTAGTATTGCACCTCCTTTAGTATTTTTATCATAACTTTCTTTCTTAATATCCGATTGAGGCGATTCAAATTGAGTTGTAGAGATAATTCAAATGGATACAATTTTACTGAATTAGCTCTTCTCCAATTCAAATGTTTATTGGGCCAAAAATGAGTCTAAATCTCTGGTTGAAAATCTGGAATATCCTTTTTTCACTTTAGTCCCCAAACTTTGGATCTTGTCCCCCTTTTCACCAATGTTCGCTTCTTTTTTTCAATTTCACTTATTTTCATCGAGTTTAACCTAATTAATGAAATATACAATAAATTAGATTGTGGTTGTTCAAAATAACTACTAAATGTCTATAATTTTTTGTTCAAATAAATGTATAAAATATACTTATCAATAGTGAAAGAATTTACTTCAACTACGCGTACAAATGCTTATTTCATACGGGTTGTTAATGTTTCAAATGAGTGAACGTGATTATTTGTAAGTACTTGTTGATTTCAATGTGACACTTGAATGCAAAATGCACTCTTGAAGCGATCTTCTAGTTCCTACAGGTGAAGAGATCAGGGTTGGGAAGAAAAAGTTTGAGTTCTGTTGACCTCGAAAAATGACTCCCACACGTGGCCAACAGGATAAAGTCTTCACGTCAGTTCTCCCTACATACGTGGCACGTTGTTAGTAGCTCGTGGCTTTTTTCGAATGGGTTGGGAGTGGCCGCAAGTACTCCGACGGTCAAGTCAGTTTATAGTTCAATCGAAAAAAGTTCACCGGAAGAGAAATGTCGGCAGGGAATTGGTTGGATCAAAGTAATAATAAAGCGATAATATCGAAAAGGGAGAGATTGATACTTGAATATATAATATAGTATTGAGAAAATCAGGTTCCAATCCTTCTTCTGACGTATGGAATGAGTATTTATACCAAGAGGGGGAAGATGAGAGCCGTTGGATGAGGTGATACGTGTTGTCGGATCCTCTAAACCTGTCACATCCTAAGTGTCAATCTGTTCATTCATAGATTGGCTGGCATTGAATATCTCTGATAAGAGCAGTTGAATTGACCGTTTGGGTCCTGCCATGCATCCCATCAGCCAGGAATTTGACTTTGGAAGGATCTTTGTACAAAAGATCTTTCGCAGGGACGAGGTAGGTGCGGAGTTGTGGAGATGGAGTACGGGCCTTTGCATCTGCGGCGAATCGCAGATAGTGGTTCCTTTGCTGACATACGTTCAGTTCATCCCAAGTGCAATCACTTCGACTTTGTGCAATCAGTTCATCATATGTGCCATCGCTTCGGCTTACGCGTGGCGTGTGGGCCACTTCTACTAACACGTGGAAGGTGAAGTGGAGGGCCTGACATGGGCCCGCAACAATAGTCTCGCAAGTCCATGTATGGATATTCATATAGTACAAGGACTTTTAGTTTTAGTTGTTGGGGCACATGGGATGAGCGTAGAAGGTAAGAAGTTGAATGGTGGATGTTAATGATGTCGTCGAAATGTCGCTACGAAGTTACCTGCGATACGGCCGAAGTGACAGTTGGGGTGACCCAGTGAACGATTGGCAACTTTTTACAGAGTAGTTGAATTCTGTCTTGGCCGAAGTGATGGTGTTGGCAACTCTTTGTAGAGCTGTTGCAACACGTAGCTGGTGCAGCCGGGAAGACAGGAGTTGGCAACTCCAGGGGGTTGTTGCAACATTGGATTCTGTCTTAGCCGAAGCGATGTGGGTTGGCAACTCTTTGCAAAGCTGTTGCAACATGTAGCTGGTGCAGTCGGGAAGACAGGAGTTGTTGCAACATTGAATTCTGTCTTAGCCGAAGCGATAGGGGTTGGTAACTCTTTGCAGAGCTGTTGCAATACGTAGCTTTGAAGGAGAGGTGACGGATCTGGAGAAAGTCTTGAACTTAATGCCAACGATTTGACAGCTTTCGCGTTTTCCCCATACAAGTCACTGTGGAGTCTGCCTACTTCCAAGACACGCCTCCTTTGCCATTTTCCCAATACACGTCAATGTGGCGTCTGTCTGCTTCCAAGGCACACATCATTTGCCATAAATGGTAAAGATGGCGATGGTTTCAATTTCTAGGGGAGATGCGTTTATGTTGCACGTGAGATTCACCGCCTCATCTGGGTCGTTGTTCTAGGCAACCTTTGATTTCAACGGTGATTCTGGGGTCTTAGCTCTGGACGATTTAAATGCTTTTGGAATTAATCCAACGGCTGGGGCAAGCCTCGGCATGCCTATATAAAGTCCAGACTCCTCCATTTGCCATTTTTTACCTTCGCGAAATTCTTCAAACTTCTTCATTGCTTTCTGTTTTCATCTCCGGCGAGCTTTTGGATTTTCGGCAAACATCTTGCAAATACTGGTGAACGGCAGATTCACTTTTCTAAACTAGGTAACCCCCCCTTCCTTTTTTTTTATTTCTTCATCTCTTCCTCTTTTTTTTCCTGTAAAATCCAACTGAAAATGGTAAGTGAAGCTTCTGTGGTGGAATGTGAGGGTCGAGGCGAGGAGAGTTCTGTGTTGAGAGAGCCCGTTCTAATATCTTCAGATGAGCTAAGTAAGGCCATTAAGGCCGAAGAGAATATCTAAAAAAGTCCAGACTCTCCCGTAGATATCTTTGTACAATGGGGAGCATCAAGCTACCCATCGAAAATCACCCCGGAGTAGATGGAGAAGTGTAGGAGTGTGTTTAGAATTCTCCATAAAATCCAACTCATCCGACCCGAGCCACACGAGAGAGGCTGCTACCCTCGGCCTGGGTGCGTAGCGGTGAGCGACCATTTGTTTCGCGCCGGGTTGAGGCTTCCCTTCCACCCCTTCTTTAGATTAATACTTAGGTCATATGGGTTGGCCCCGACACAGCTCAACCCCAATTCCTGGTCCCAAATGGTAGGGACATGGATGTTGTGGCGAAGGGCCAGCATCGGGGTGTACATGCCTTTAAGCGTGTTCCACTCCCTCTTCTTCCCAAAATTGTCAGTCGGGGGGGAGGGGAGCAGAGGCTGGTACTACCTGGCTCCTTGGGGGTTCCATTCGCCTTTCGTGGTCGGGTCACCATCCTCGATCAGGGGGTGAAAAAGCTCGTGGTTCTAGGTGTCTGGTCAGTGGGACACCATCGAGAATGATCCTATGGCGCCTCTGACAGTTCCCACCTCCTACTCCACTTGCAGTAAGTGGTTTAACCAACCTGATTTTACTCGTACATTTTGCTCATATTTTAATATTTCTGTTCTTTGCAGATTCCCTTCCGAAGTGCGAGATTATCGAAGATGAATGGGATATAATCAACCAATTCTACCAAACACCTCCACCAGAGAAGAGTCACAAGGAGCTCATAGACCAGAACCATCACTTCGTGCTACACGGGCTGATGACCAACCAAAGTAAATATATCTGTTCGGCTCTTCATTAAGATATCCTTCCTTTTCTAATGGTTTTCTTTTGCAGCTGACTTCGAGAAGAAGAAACATCCGAGGCCCAACCTTGCTATCATCCGTCGGAGCATAGCGGAGGCTAAGCTTCTGAAGACCAGCTCGACTGCTTACAAGAAGCAGTTGGAGCGCCTGCTTAAACTCAGTAGCCAACTGAGGAGAACGAGGCGGATGAATGGGCCTCCCTTATAAAGAGGAAGAAGAGAACATGTTCCACTGTGCCCTCGGCTTCCGCCCCAGCTGCGCAGTCCTCTGATCCTCTGACTCAGACCGGAGTGACCCTTGTGGCTCTTACCTCAATTCCTCAGGCCATTGTGCTAATTACTGCCTACTTTACGGAGGGGCCGGCTAAGAAAAGGCAGAAGGGGCCGGCCAGCATTCCAGCTCGGGGAAGGCTGCCAACTTTCTGGGAAGCAAGGATGAAGACCTTCCCGAGGTCGTCTTGGAAATGTTGCCTCCCGAGACTGCCTCAGCAGCCCGGATACACAGCAAGTACTGGACTGAGGACTGGCGAAACCACGTCACCTTGTGCGAAGTGGAGAAACTGTTGGTGGCGAACAATGCCTACGTGGCCAGGGCCCTAAGTATGGGCGCCACGGCAGAAGACCTGGTCCGAGGCCTTCGAAAGAGGAACGATGAGCTTGAAGAGAAACTAAAATCCTCCGAAACCTGGGAGGCCGAAGTGGCTACGACCAAGATGGAGGCAGAAGAGGCTAAGGAGAAGTGGGTAACTGCCACTTCTAAACTGGACACGGCCGAGGTCCAGGTCAACCGGTTGAAGAATGAGCTTCACAAGTCCGTTTCTTAAGTAGTGGCTCTAACTAAGAGGGTCGATCATGCTAATGAACACCAACGAATAGCCTCTGAGGCGTTGGCTGAGGCAAATAAGGAGAAGGTTGAGCTGAAGAAACTCTTCGAGGCCCAGTGTCACGTAGTGAGAATGCTTATCTCCCCATTCGGCACGACAAGCACGCTAACAACTTTCACGGATCGCAGGTTTGGCTCCCGACGTATTACGCCTCAAGGCCGCCATCCCCTCGTTCTGAGGCCGGCAAGCTCGAATAACTGACACACACGCACGCTATGAGTAGGATGTTAGGGAGAATACCTACATATGATCACATTATTAGTGCACTTTTTGGTAAAA
>CAIGRN010112552.1:0-38086 GCA_903798345.1 Fraxinus anomala | reverse complement strand
TTGAAAAGTAGGATTTCATGTAATTGCCACAATATAAAAATATGCCCAAGAACACCATCCTCTTCTTCACCATTTTGCTTTCCCGCAACTTCACTGTGATAGCAACTGAGCTCAAGTAGCCACGCTTGTAAATTTCGACGGATCCAGTACGAGTGACTGCTCCCCCTCGCTCTATGCTAGATCCGCCACTGATCCTTGCCAATCATTACATTAAAATATCAATAAAAGAAGCATGCTGGTTTTTGTTTGCATTCCATTGGATTAAAAATTTCAGATGGCCATTAAACTTTACATAATATTTCTATTGGCTATTAAATTTTAAAAATTCTTCTGATGAACATCAAATTTACCAAATCATTATTCATTTGCCATTAACCTGCCAGAGAAATCCAAGCATCATTGAACTTATCAAATCATTATATCATCTATCATTCAATAACTTAACGCTGAAAAATTCGACGAACTTGCTGACGTAACAATTCAAAATGCTTACGACACATTATTATCATTAGTTGATGATAAATCAGCCAAAAATATGCTTATAAAAATGCAATTAACGCAAAAACTAATAAAAAATAAATACAAATACAAATACAAATAAAAAAAACATGCAAAGGTCAAAATTCAATCGCATTTTTATAATCACTTTTAGCCCTTGTTTGAGCCCCATTTTTTGGGGGGGAAAAAAATCATTCTTGAATAGTCTTTTGATCTCATTTTAATCACATACTTTTCAATAAAATAATATTACACGTAAATTCAAAAAATTTCTTTATTTTTTAACAACATATTTCTTATCAATACATTATTCAAAAATGCATTTTTTAAATATAAAATTGGGGCTCAAACAAGCCCTTAATATATGGAAGCTTGTTATTTGTTGATTTGTTGTCATGATTTATATGGCAAGAGTTTGTTGGATTTGTCGGTGATGAGTTAGTGAGTGATGGATGAAATTATGATTTGATAAGTTTGGTGATTATCCAAAAGGCTTTTCAAGTTTAATGATCAATAGAATAGTAAACCTGTTTCATAGATATTAAAATTAGATTTTTAGTAGATTTAGATAAAAATTGATGAAATGTGTAGTTGAAAAGTTATGGATCCCATAAAATGTGTGTAATTAAAATTAATTATTGACTTTAACTTGAAATTTTAATTGAATTTTAATCTGAACCTAATAGGGTCTTTTAGCCCATGTTTGAGCCTAATTAAAATTTTCACTCTCATTTTTCTACTCATTTTCAACCACACATTTTTCAATAAAATAATATTTTTCATCATATTAATAACTTTTCTGTCATTTTCAACTACACATTATTCATCAATCTACTATTAAAAAATATATTTTTTCAAAATAATGTGGCTCAAACACATCATTAATGATAATTAAATTTTTTTTAAGTTTATTGGCCAATAAAAAAATATTGTACAAAATTCAAAGGCAATTTGCTTTTCAACCCCATCGCCTTACATTTACCAACACCCTCAGTTTCTTATCCTCCAGTTCTATACAATCCTATTATTCGATTCCTTACTTCTGCCCTGAAGGTTTTAAAGAACTCACTAGAAACGCGTATCTGGTTCCCGGGAGCACGACTTCCACTCCCACTAGGCCTCTACATATAGCAATTGCAGCCAAAAAACCGCCGATCCCAGCCTCTCCCGCCCTCCCCGTCCTCAACACATACAGACATAATTCTGACAGTTAGTTATGATTGGCCGAATCCCCCAAAAATTGAAGAATTTATTATCGATTTTCCCTGAAAATAAAGCCCCGAGGAACTAGTAATTAGCATTCAGAAGATCATCCTTCACTACTGTAAGAGTTGCTTTAATTTATTTTTTTGCATCTTTAATTGAATGCCCATTTAAAATGAATCATCTTTATTTCAACCATCATCATTTAACAAAGACATGAAACAATGTAAAAGGTTTACGCTCCTTTTTCCTTTCCTTTTTGCATTTTGTGCTTTATCTGTTGTGACTACTTTTGTTTTTTACAATTATTTATGTTTTTTTTTTTCCTGAAAACATAGTTGCCTGTTAAAGCCCACTTGGAGCGGGTCTGGTATTATTCACATGAATTTCATAATACGATGAATGAAAAAAAAAATGAAAATTCTGATTGGGCAACTATAACCAGGTACCCACTGATTGTATTAGCAGACAAATTTTGTTGATAGATTGTTTTGGCCTCGAGAAGAAGCGAAAATTTGGCTTATAAGCCAAAAGAGGCCAAATTTTGGCTGGATATTATGACGTGTTCTTTTTATTTGAAAGACTAGTAAGATTTTCACCCCTTCTGCTAATCTGACCCAAAGAAAGAATCAACAATTGTATTTCCAAGTAGTAATTGATATATGCCAAATGGGGGCTAATAATTTGGCATCTGTGTCTATAAATAAAAGAAAAAGGTAAATGAGGCATGATTGGTTGCAGTTGTCATTTCCCTTTGGTGACTTCATTTATTTTTGTAACAGGTAACATATCTAGTTGAGAGGCTGTGATTTGTTTAAATCCCCTGCATATATCAGATGTTGCTATTGTATAACCAATCAATTTATTGACTGAAGTCTGAATTTCTTTGAACATTGATCGTTGAACATTTCATTACTCAGCATGGATAATATGGTAAGTTTAAATTTCTTTGCACTGCAAAAGCGAAATGATCTACCCTCACACTATTGTACTAGCTATTAAATTTTTCTTTCAAAGATAATGTGTGTCTGCATGCATAAGTGGCCGTGCTTTTATGTCTCCTCCACATATGTGTTTGTGTGCATAACTTTTCAATTTGCTGGAGACAATGTTATACAGAGACTATTCGTGAAAGGGCAAATAATCTGATTCTAGAACACTGAAAAGATATGGCAATACCTAATGGAATATCGATGGAATATCGATCTGTGTTCTTGACTAAGAAGCAAGGACACGAACATGGGATTCAAAAGCAACACAACAAAGATGCACGGACATAAATTTTGCAAAATATATGACACAACACATTGTTAGGACTTTCTAATGAATTAGTACATATGATGCATCTATATATGTATTCATATTTATGCTTTTGTATCTTTCTCTGTTCTTGATTCTTATTTACTTAAGCTAATCTACTTCTGGATCATCTAATTATCGCCTATGTGTGCCTTGTGAAATGGGGAAAATTACACGGGTTCTGCAACCTATCTTGGTAGAGTATTTAGGTCGGGTCCCCAATCTGTATAACAGAGCATCTGAGTTCCCCAACCTACTACTCCGTAGCCTTTGGGTCCCAAATTGATGGAAACCGCCATTTGACTATTAGGAAGTCAGATATAGTGTTAAAAAGACAATTGAACCTGTATTTTGAATAAAATAAAAAGAATAAAAAGAATAATCAATTTATTCAAGTCTATAACCCCAATCCATCCCCCATGTGAGCGCCACCTCCTTCCCTCTCTAAGTTGCCCAGCGTCTACTCCCTTTGCCAGCCAAAAACCCTGCCCAAATCCAACACTATGGCCTTGATTCTCAGTTCACTTTCAAGCTACGCTCTCCAAAGTGTTACCAAAACTGTCCCAACAAACAAGATGGATCAATTCGAATATGAAAAGAGTGATTTTTTACATTTAACAGGTAGATGCATCATATTCTAAGATCTGGCCACAAGAGAACTATGTTCAGAAATCTAAAACCAATTCTTGAGCATCCTGATTCTACACTCTCCTAAAGATCACTGACCAGACAAGGCATTCTCTACCGAATTAATTAATTTTGCTGCAACTTTGAACAATACAAGATTATCAACATCCAGAGCTCTTCACGAAGTAGAAAGGACTTGCACGGGGGAGAAATGGAATTTGAATGGCTTGTTTTCAGAAGCAGTACTAGGGAAATAAGTAAATCAACTAAAAGTGCACCAGACAAAATTAAAACCTGCATTTCACTCACACTGACAAGTATTTTACTAAATCCCCAAAAATCTTACTTTTGCATTTGGAAAAGTTTGAATACTATGGTGTATCAGAAGTTCAGCGCATGGGTGAAGGTAGTGCTGGTGCTAATGCTAGTATGGAGTAATTGGGTGGGTGGGACTTGGGAGAAGATGATAGATTTGATTTTTGTTATTATTGTTTTTTGGTGGTTATTCAAAGTGAGGATCAAGCTCAGGACAATGTTTATTTTTGATCATTGACTGTTTTACATCCATTGGGAACCCTAAGGTTACGAAATTGAAAAATTAGGGACACGCTGGAGCTCCTTTAAAGGTTGGGAACCTAAATTCTCTGCCGTGAAAAGGTTGAGGAACCAGTTGTAATTTTGCATGTGAAATAATGTAGTTTGAGCTAATGGCAACGATCATTCGTCTCTTCTATTTTGTTATCATTGTTTATGATTTCTGTATAGCTTTTTCGCTTATCCCCATTGTGCTGTTTATGAAACAATATATTTTATGATAGTTGTAAGGATAATTTATGTCAGGTTTTCACGATTTTAACCAAGTTCTATTGGTTCAAGTCTAACACAATTTTGCTTTTATACATTTACGTTTTTGTCTTATTGCAAATGAAATTCATTTAGATTTCATGGTTAATCCTATAGTCTGCCTTCGTCTCGTCGGAGTGTCTGATATTGTTCAAGAATTTTCAGGCATTTCTTCATTATTTTGACTTATTATTATTTTTTCCTGGACACGGTCAAAGGAGTGCATACACGGCTGAGAATGTTCCAGGAGTATAGGTCACATGTCAAACATGGACATGTAGCTTTTACTTTTGAGTTTTGTTGGGGGAGGGGGTAGGTGCCAATCCTTGAACCCTTTACCTCAAGGGTGGAAATAACAATCTTTTACCAACTAGGACAAGGAGAAATTGGTGACTTGTGGCCTTCTCAATATTGTTGGTGCTTCTTAACATCTTAATATTGATTTTCTGTCTATGATGTTTGTGGATATCAACTAAAGCACATAACCTGAGTTCTATTCATCCCTTTGTCATGCCTGATAACCCAGTTATATTAAAGAAGATCATTTGAGAACATAATAAATGGTCAAATCAGTGTAAACTACTGATGAGGATATTGCTCATGTTTATGTTTAGTTATATTGCAAGTCAGGAGGCTTTAGCTGCCAATAAATATTCAATAAAATGGTGTTCTAATTCGCATTTAACTGTACAGAATCTTGCAAGACTCTGGCAGTTAAATTTTATAACTTTCATCTTACTGTTTTTCAGTTACCGGGTGAAAATTATCCTGTTCCATAGCAGTTCATGCACGCCTTTCTGCTTTATTTCCATGTCAATGATTTATTGTGTAATACATACTTGTTGAAATAGTCTCTCATTTACATTTTTGTGATTGGATTTGTCAATTTTGTTGATCCACAGAAGCAAAGAGAACCACCCAAGGTGCCTAGCTACGTGGGAATGGAGGTGGACAAAATTAGCAACTTGCCGGAACATATTATAGACAACATTTTATCAAGTTTACCACTAAGGGATGCCGTGAGGACAAGTGTCTTGTCAAGCAAGTGGAGATTTAAATGGGTTACACTTCCGTATCTTGTATTTGAAAATCAGTCTGTCCTGATTTCCGCCCAAGATCAAACCCTCATAAAGAACAAACTTGTGAGCATTATCGACCACGTGCTGTTACTTCATACGGGCCCCATACATAGGTTTAAGCTTTCTCACCGTGATCTTCAAGGAGTCAGTGATGTTGATAGATGGATTCTTTTCCTGTCGAGGGGCTTCGTTAAAGAATTTATACTTGAAATATGGAAAGGACATCGTTACAAGCTCCCTTCTTCTATATACTCCTTTCAAAAGTTGATCCATCTGGAACTTTTTAATTGTCTTTTAAAACCTCCGAGTACATTTAGTGGCTTTCAAAGCTTGAAGAGTCTTGATCTTCAGCATATAACCATGGACCAAGGTGCATTTGAGGATATGGTATCCAACTGTCCTTTACTTGAGCGGCTGACGTTGATGAACTTTGATGGTTTTACCCATCTTAAAATCCATGCTCCAAATCTCCTCTTCTTTGACATTGGAGGAGTTTTTGAAGAACTGGGTTTTCAGGATACCATCAATCTGGCTATTGTCTCTATTGGCTTGTATGCGAACACTGGAAGTGACCGGAATGTGGCTTTCGGCAGCACTGGTAATCTGATCAATTTTTTTGCTAATCTACCTCGTATTCAAAGGCTTGAGGTGCAGAATTTTTTCTTGAAGGTAACCATCCATTGTCATCTATCCTGGAAATTCAGAAATTTCGGGTACTGATGACCATGTTGCTCATTAGAAGTGATTATAACATTGAATTGCATAATTTATGATCTGAAGTTTTTGTTTGTTTCATCTCTACATCTTTCCTCCAAGTGAATAGAGAGCCAGAACCAATGACTAACTGAGTACATGTTCGGTTTGTTTGACTTGTGTCTAGTATTTGGCTGCTGGCGGTGTACCAGTAAAGTTGCCTACACCTTGTATCGTTCTTACTTTTCTTTCGATACGCGTTAATTTTAATGACTTGGAGGAGAATCTGGCTGCTCTTTGTCTTCTTCGCAGTAGTCCTAACCTTCAAGAGCTTGAGTTGTTTGTAAGTTTTCTTGCATCCTCCCTGCTGTTGCTACATGTCCTCGTTTTGCTTTAATGGAATGCTTCTAGTCATTCATTTGTTTCTTTTTGGTCACTAAACTTTAAGTGAGATGTGATGTTGATCACTAAACTTCATTTGTTCCAAGTTGTTCATTGAATTTAAATTTTACTTTAACATTCTTACATTCGTTGGGACTGACGGGCTCAAACTAGCAGCTTCCGCTTTGACAGGGGTAGGCGGTGCTGTGACTAATTGAACTACAATTAAAGTGAAACAAGGGATCTAGCAAAAAAATTGATTATTTTTTTATCTTCATATTCTTTATGGGGTATTTCTGAAGGTTAGTTTGATTAATTGAAATGCAGTAATGGAATTAATGGACATGGATGGAATAACTAAATCATCAGAAATTTTAAGCTTATTGACCAACTTGAAACAGAATGGAATTTAATGAAACTGAACTTTCGCTAAAAGTTTTGAACCCGTCTATTTAATCCTCTTATTGTTCATAGTTTGCTTTTGAGGATTTTGTCAATATTTACATGGTGACTTTAATAGGCTCGCTCAGAGGAACATGCTACCATGAAATCAGTTTCGAATATTGTGGAAAATTATCAGCGTCTCCCATTAAATCAACTGCGGCTTGTTAAGATTGTTGGGATCTCTGGTATTAAACTAGAACTGAGTTTCATCAACTTTCTGCTTGCAAATTCTCCTGTTCTTGAAAGGATGAGTGTCAAGCCTGCTTCGACAGACGGAGGAATGGAAATGGCAAAAGAGTTGCTTCGTTTTCGACGAGCTTCTTCACAAGCAGAAATTATTTACCTCGATGGTGTGCAGGATTAATTATCTATGTTAACTTCAGATGAGTATCTGATTGTGAGTTTTCTTTAGGCAAGACAGGATTCTAATGTTGCAAAAACTTGGGGGAGACAAGAATTCATGGGTGTAAAATTTAATATTGTTTTAGTCCAAGGTTGTGTTTGATTGTCTTTATAATTTATTTATTTTTGCCTTTTGTGCTTGAAACCTGGTTTGATTTTAGAGCCTTGATTTTCATCGAGTTAAAGATGTAGCCACTTTTAGAGTGGTTCATGACTGGTATATGTTAATCTCAAAAAATGCGCCAAAAGAATTTTGACCAACTTTCCTTCATGTAGGCGTTAATTGCACAATTGAATATTCCGTTAAGAAGCAAAGATCATAGATTGATAAAAGGTTCAGGAGATCGTTTACACTTCGACGGTCAAATTAAAGACTGGACGAGAGATAATATGAGTGTAGGAGATAGGATAAAAGGATTTGGTTAGGGTTCGAGATTTCATACTTTGGTGTAAAATGATTTCACATATATATAGAGAAGTGGAAATGGGTCCAAGTTCAAGCCCAATACGAGGTTGCCGAGGTTGCTTAGTTTAATAGGTTCAATCTAATTAAATAATCGATGTCGAGTTGGCCAATGTAGATTTTCCTTTATCTTGTGTATGTCACATAATTTATAGATATAACAATATTTTGACGAAAAGAGGGGAGTAAAGGTGGGTGGCTATGGCCTATGGGGCATCAAGTATGTGGGCGGGCTCTCCAAGCCCATAACCATGCTGGGCTGGTGGAAAAACATGAGCTATGTCGAAGCGAACTTGCACTTGGGCACCCAAAGACGTTTGAAAATAGATATCATATTTGAAGAAAAGGCATGTCACATAATTTATAGATATAACAATATTTTGACGGAAAAATGGAACTAAAGGTGGGTGGCTATAGGGCATCGAGTCTGTGGGTTGGCTCTCAAGGGCCATAACCATGCTGGGCTGGTGGAAAAACATGAGCTATGCCGAAGCGAGATTTAACTTGCACTTGGGCACCCCAAAGACGTCTTAAAATAGATGTCATATTTGAAGAAAATGTGTATTTCCTGCAATCCACGAATATAGATTTTTTTTTTTCATTTTCACACAAGTTAAGAAAATATGATTAATATAATTAAAAATTTGATTTTTTTTACATTTTTTCTAATATAAGAATAAGGATTGTTCATAATTATTGATAACAAAATCTATTGAATAGTGGCATATTTGAAAGTTAAAAAATTAAAGTGACCTATAATTTGAAACAAATGAAAAAAAACAAAAATCTAATTTTAGGATAGAGTATAAATAATAAAAGAAGGGGCTAACTAGCCAAACACTTGTAAATTTCATTTTACGAGGGCATGAAAAGTCGAGTAGTGCTATTCATAATCAGTACCAGAGAATTGACAAATATGTTCTTTTATATTGCCTACTTCTTCTTTCACCTGTAAGTAAACAAAGACTGCAGCCTTTATAGCCGTCTCCCCGACAATACTCTAAGTACAGGTTTTTTGGTTCGTCCTCTGGATTTGAGAATTTATTGGCACTTGGTTATTTCATTTTTGTACTTGGAGAGGAATATGAGGCGGCTCTAGATTTTACCTCTAGTAGGAGGTTTGTTATTTGTGAAAATAAAAATTTTAAAAATTACTTCTGACTTTTCAAAAGTCATCTTAAATGAACCCTTAAAATAGAGGAAGAATAATCTTTTTAAAGTAAAATATGAAAAATAATAAAGAAAAGAAAAAATACAAGAAATCTTGGGCACAAAGTAATATGTCTTGAACTGAAATTTTGATGAATTTTAAAAGATTAAAAATGTTAATAAATTTCGTGAATTTGAATAATTTCTATGTAATCCATAAGAATCTCGTTAAAAATGGTAAAATTTGAATAATTAGTACACTATGCTAAACTCTAGTGATCATTTTGATAAATATTATGTCTAGTTGGAATATTTGTGAATCAATAATGATGCGAAATTAAAAATTTAAATGGATATTTAATTAATAACCAGACAATTTTTCAATCCGATGAAATCATGTATGATGTTTGTTTACTTTCATCAAAAATTTTCATTAATAATCACTAGCTAAAATAGGAACTGATCTCCCTATATTTCTGAAAATTAATTAGAGTGATAAATAGGGTTCCGTCACCCACCACGTTGACTATCTAGATATTGTTTGTATCTAATAGATTTGATACAAATACTATATGATTGCATGATATTTGTAACCTGAAGTTTGCGAAACTACTCCTCAAATTATGAGCATAATTTTTAGATTGTACAATCAAGACGGTGTGTCTTGTTAATACTAGTGATCCTAAATCTCAACTTTTTAATAAGTATTAGTTGAGATGTCGATAAATTGTTTAACTTTATTGTTTGTTAAATACTTTCAATTAATTTAATTGAGAACAAAATACTTCCTATTTCTATTTAGGGAAAGCTATTACGCATCATGCCAACATCATAAATCTCCCAGTTAACTTAGTTTATGGTCATAGCTTAATTTTTCCATCAAATTATTTCGATAATGCAGTATATATGAAATTAATCCACCACAATACACTGAGATGAAAAGTAAAAATGTTGAGGATAAATGCGTAGTTTAAACCATTGTCCAAAATGGGTGATATTTTATAACGCAGTAAAAATGATTGTCAATTTGATTTAACGATTCTCTTAGCATTAGGGAGAATAATTAACAAGTTAGAAATAATGTACAAATGCATCATTATCTAAATTCTCGCAAAAGATAATTTATTTAGATACATTTACTGACCAAAGAAGTCAACAATATCTCATACACCGACTTTAAATGCTTAAACTCCAATTAACGTCCCGAAAGACAATTAGTTAATATTATATTTGATATATCTATGTCAGGGCTGAAGCGTAATATTATTCGATTTTAATATAAGAAATCTCCAAACGAGAAATTGAGCAATTAATAAAAATGATCATATTAAGGATGCATATACTCTTGATGAATATTTAGACATACAAGTTTTAAAATTTCAAAATAGGTTCAGGTACCTGAAATAATGAAAATTGAGATATCTCAATAAATTAAATCATTATGGGAAAAAAAATTGAAAAAAAAAAAGAAAAAGTTGTCGACAATATTTTTGCACATGATGTACTGTTTCATATCATGAATAGCGAGGAATTGAAATAAATTTGTTGAAGCATATCGATTGAAGTAATCATTGGCCAAATAAAATGAAGCGATCATATTAAAATTGAATTTACTAGAGAAACTTGAAGTTTTTGAATTTACAGTCTAAACATCTAAATGTATATACTTATGCGAAATGAAAATGAAAAAAGTAAAATTGTAATATGAAATGTACTACTCTTTACACAATGAATTTCATGAAGAATTGTATAAATAGATAAGTTATCATGTAGTTGATGTAATCACGAGTCTTTACTTGTTAGCATGACAATGCATAAAATTTGATATGAATGTAATAAATGTGATTATGGACAATTTATCTTGTATGGTTATGATAATATCCTGAAAGAATTTATTATGTCTGAAGTATAATTCAATTGATATTATCATAAGAAGAGTAAATACGCGTTGTACTTTTTTTTTTCTTGACCAATGTTTTGTCCAATTGAGTTTTCCTGACAAGGTTTTTAACGAGACAATTTTTGTTATCTCAATTTATAACAAATTATATAATTTTAAAATTTTTGAAATGCAAAAACTTCACTATTTTTCATAGTTTCAACTAGATAAATCATATTTAACAGGTTTATATGAATTTCATACATACTTTCAAAATTTTCAACAAAACAATAAGTTTCAAAATCACAATTACATAAAGTCATTTTTTACTTTTGTACATATAAAGTTCTTTAAAATTTTGAAATTAAAGTCAAATAAAAATCTTTTTTTTTTAAAAGGAAAAAAGTAATTAACTAAAATCAAATAAAAAGATTTTTTTGGAAAAAGGAAAAAAATTAATAAAGTGCGCGTTAAGTGATTAACTTAGCAGATGATTGCTTAATTCATACTTATTATCAAGGCAAAGAGGTTTTGCCTGTGTTTATCAGTGAGAATGAAATTTGCATAGAAAGAAATAAATTCTAAACAATTCAATTGCTTAGAATTTATTTGTATGCAAATTATTAATTAAATGTCTTTGATTGATTTAGATTTTAACTTTGAAAAATATTATATTTGTCATTTTTTATTGGTGGGTAGATTAGAAAATAAGTGATGGTGAATTACTTGAAAAATAAAAATCACACCTCCTTAAAGAAAATATTTTCTTTACTTTTAAGAAAAATATGATCACGTGACCAAAAGTTAAAAAATATTTTTCATAAAAAAATTTGTCAATCAATGAGTGAAAAATAACATTTTCTATTTAAAAAAAATAAAGTTAATGAAACACACTAAGACTCAAAAGTTCCATTAGAAATGCTCTAAATAAATAGAACTCTAATTGTTCAAATTATTTATTTTTCTAAGAGCATAAAACGTTATTTATTTGTTCATGTTTGGCAAATTCTTTTTGAGATTATAAACTAATCAAATCATGCATTTTCATTGACTTATCAATTTACTATCTCAATTTTTTTTTTTTTTTTTTTTATCAAATTGGGGCTATAAGTAAAATAATAATAATAATAATAATAAGAAATTATTTACAATTGTTTAGATTAGAGAACCGAATGAGCTATTCGGGTCCTATTTTCGCTCTTTTTCTCTCCTCTGTGAATACGCGATGATATATCGTATTCGACATGCATGCTACCAGAAAACAAATCCTTTCCCCTACGCTCTCGCGAAATTAATTATTCTAATTAATTTTTTTCAGGTTTAACATTCTGAAACAAAAACTGAATTATTTCTCCATTTCAGAGGGAGAAGAGAGGGAAAAATACTGTAATGGCGAAATCGAGCGCGGACGATGAGGAACTTCGGCGGGCATGCGAGGCGGCGATCGAGGGCACCAAGCAGAATGTCGTAATGTCGATCAGAGTGGCCAAGAGTCATGGGATCTGGGGCAAAGGCGCCAAGTTGGGTCGCGGCCAAATGGCCAAGCCCCGTGTCCTTGCCATCTCTAGTATGCCTATTCCATTCTCTCTGTGTGTGCCTGTGCGCAATTACATGTGTTTGAGAGTAGTGACTAGCAGCATCTGATTCACAGTTTGATCAAATGATCATCCGCGCCTAGTTTAAATTCCAGAATTGATCTGAGAGATTACTGATTTTATACTGCTGTTGATTTGCTGGGCATCTGATGTAATGAGCCAATCTTGAACTCAATTTATAGCATAATAAAAATCTAGGAAATAATGTAGGTTAATCAACCTGATCGAGCTGGAATTAAGCTTGATGAAGTAGCATATTAGAAGGATTGTGATTTCAAGCTAGCTCGGCCAATATTAGGCTAGTCTCAAGAGGGATTATTTCTGAATTCTGACGTTCATTTCTTTCTTTCTTTTTCCACTTTATGTAATCTGTGTTTTAACTGAGTCCAGATAAGCAGCAGGATAAGACGGTTGAATACGTGATTTTAATTATAGTGAAATGGAAGCCTGAATTGTATAATTGATAAAAGTGAGAAGCCTGGAAACAGAGCTATCAGCATGTTAGTTTCCTTTGTTTTCCTTTTTCCTGGTCTCCAAATATGGTAATTCAGTGTTGAGCTTACCTTATTTGCATCTCTAAGGTTCCATGGCTAATGAGGGTTTGAACAAGTACAGTATTTTACTATGGTGGTTATGATTTGCACTACTTATATGCTAAAGAAAAATGGAATTTTGCCCTCGGCTTATTTGCTTACTCTTTTATCAGTTTTGTTCCTGCTTCAGTTTTGGCTTGACAGTGATAGGACTTACCCATAGAAATTTATTTAGATGTAATTTTTGTTGGCTGTAAAGAAATGGAGGAATATTTCGATGCTAATACACTAGCTTTGTCTGCATAGTAGTCTTAGTGCAACTATGTTTATGTTAAACACCGATTGCTGCAATTGTGATAGAATAACTCAATGTTCTCCCTCCTACTAAACCAGAACAGAAAAAAGAAAAAGATTGGTACTAGCCGAAAACAATTTGATTAAAGTTGGTCATCTTCTTCAGAATCATTTCTCTTAATCCTGGAAATTTGTGTCTGCCATTTCTTGGTTTGACCTGTCAAACACTTCAGCTTATAACATAAGTAACTATTATCCTGCTTTAACTTAAGATGTGCTTGATTTCCTTAACAAAAATGATGTGCTAGTGATTGCTTCTATTCGACTTGTATGGGGTACTTCTGCCAATAACTGCACGTGGTTTATGCAGCAAAGGCAAAAGCTCAACGGACTAAAGCTTTTCTTCGTGTCTTAAAATATTCCAATGGAGGCGTTCTCGAGGTAAGTATTGATCTTTATATTTTAGTGCATTCTTTTTTGCTTTCGCTTACGGACTTATCTATGAATCTTGAGATTGATGATGGTTGAAATATATCGTCCACTTAAGTAAGTGTATCAATGATTCTTCATCAGAGGTGTACCTATCAATCTATTAGTTTGCACCATTTGCTGATAAGTGGATGATGTTACTAGGTGTCTATGCTTGAGATGATACTAACTGTTTTGCCAGAATATATTACCTTGCTAACTACATTCAATAGCCAATGTTTACTAAATTTTGGACAAGGCACACTGTATCCCCTTCACCCCCAAAACACAGGCATACATATCCACAGACACACTCAAAGTGGAAAAAAAGGCAATACATGATAAGAAAACCTTAACAGGAGAAACAGCAAATGGGATTGAAAAGTGTTGCATATTTTATATCTTTTGACATCTTCATTTTACTAAAATTGACGTCTGTGTATAAAGCAATTTTTTCCTTGGATCAGTTTTCTAGAGTTCTGCATTATCTGATATCAAATTTTTTATTGTTCAATAGCATGCAAAGTTATACAAGCTGAAGCATCTTTCAAAAGTGGAAGTCGTAACAAATGATCCTAGTGGATGTACTTTTATGCTGGTAATGCTTGCCCATAGCTCTGTTATATTCTAATGGTTCCTCTTAATATATGTTTTTTCAAGGATTGTACAGTTAGTGGGTTACTGTCCATGTTGGGAAACATAATTTTAGTCTGATTAACATTGACCCTACCATGAAGGGTTTCGATAACCTTAGAAGTCAGAGTGTTGCCCCACCTCAGTGGACGATGCGCAATGTTGATGACAGGTATAATAGGAATCCTGGTCCTGCATTTTCCAATCCTTATTTAAAAAAATGTTCACTAGTCCCTTCTTTTTGTACATGATGGTGTTTGTATTGTAGAAATCGTCTTCTTATTTGCATCTTAAACGTCTGCAAGGATGTGCTGGGTCATCTTCCCAAAATTGTTGGCATAGATGTGGTGGAGATGGCTCTTTGGGCTAAGGTGGATGCAAATACATTTCAGTTTGCTTCATACTTTTTGTGTAACTTTTTTACGTAGTTTACTAGATAACAGTTCTTTTTATATTTGACATATCATGGTTTGGTTATTTAAATTGGATGGGCTGACCCTTAAAATTTATTTCTATTTCGTAGATATGTAAAATATGTTCACAGCATAAGTGCTAAATAATTTATCGATGGAAATAATACTGGTTAGTTTCTGTATCAGGTACTGTCCACAGTTGTCTCTCATTTCTATAATATCTGAACCTTCTCAGATCTAACGTAGTCATAAGCATATACTCAGAGCAAAGACAGGCAGAGTAAAATGATTTTTTCCATGAAATAGGAACTTGTATTCACATGGATGAATATTTATCAGTTGAACGTGTGCTATTGTTTCCCCCAGATCCTCAGTTTGAAACCAAAGTCCTCTCTATTTTGAAGATCATCTGTTTCTATTAAAGTAAAAATAACTTGGGAGTATGTTGTAAATATATTTGTTGCAGGAAAATACAACAAATATGCCTAAGCAGCAGGTTGATCTTCAAGATGGACCTGTTAAGGATGCAGTTGCAGAAAGTGACATGAAAGTGACTGTTGAAAGAGAACTTGTGTCTCAAGCAGAGGAAGAGGACATGGAAGCTCTTTTAGGCACGTAAGTACTTTAGTTTTGGAATTGAAATAACATACTTTCTGCTGAAATTTGGTCTTATGATTTATTCAAATAGGTTTTTCAATGTTACACAAAGTTATTGTGATTTTCTTTTCTAACTCAGAATTAAGATGTGTTATGAATGAGAAAGATATTGTTGAAAGGTAATTTTTCTTTTGGTTAGACAGAAGTTTGGGCATATAGGCTGTTAGAGTAAAAGTGGGGAGGGGCAAACAAAAGTTGCAAACTTCTTGATTGCAGAAGTTTCATGGAAAGTTCTTAAAACTCTAGGATGTTAAGGGATTGTAGTAGGTCGAAACCTGGAAGTTTGGCTGAATATGTTAGGTTTGTTAAAACATGACTTGCTTAATGTTTGGGACTTTGGAAGGAGACAGTTTATAATGCGGTTATCTGTAATCTAGCCTCAGTAAGATTTTCAGCATGAGAAGGTCCCCATAAATCAATATACACGAGCCACTAATGACAAATCTTGTCCATGTCAGAGATTATTTTATGAAACTTCAATTGAAGCTACATCTTTACCAAATTTACATCAATTATGAGCTAGTGAATAGTACATGTGTTAGAAACTTCATATCTTTTCTTTATATAATCCTATTTTATTAGATTTCCGAAGATATGTTGAACTAATCTGCAAAGAATTGTTAGGGAGATGGTCTATTATATTACATTCTTCTTTATCAACTAAGTTATGCTGATGTAAGCTAACTTGGTTGGCCCTAGTACATTTTCACTATTTCTTTCATATCACTGTCAAACACTTGTTATATTCTTAACAATGCACACCTTGCAGTTATGTCATGGGCATCAGTGAAGCAGAGGCATTTTCTGAGCGGTTGAAAAGAGAGCTCCAAGCTTTGGAAGCGGCAAACGTGCATGTAATTTTAGAGAACGAGCCTTTAGTTGATGAGGTAACTTTGGATCCTAAGCATTAACATCCAGGTTTTTACTGTTTTTGCTTTTTGTGTACTTTTAACTGCAATTACTTGTGATCCAGTAATTTTTTTTTTATTGATAGAGGGTGTACAGCACCTGTATCATGTCTTGCTCTTCAATCATAGCTTGTCGATTTACCTGTGCTTACTCTAAAGTATAACGCCTAATTTGTTTTCTTAAAAGAACCTGGAAAGTTACCTACGAGAGTATTCCCTGTTTCATTTATTTTTTTATGGTTTTGGTAGTGTGTTTGAAAGATCAAATTTGAGGATGTGTATGTTAGCCGAACCTTCAAAATTTGTTTGATTAAGAATCTAATTCATTTGCAACATTCAAAATATACTTTATATGAATAATGCCTGTTTTATGGGATATATTTGATATATTGACCAATTTTATTTTATTTTTTGTTTCTTGTGAATTGACTATTGGACTTCCTATTTTATGAAGATTATGCCCCTGTTTGGTTCGGTTAAAAAAGCTGAATAAATTCTAAGTTAAAGTTAACAATTAATTTTAACTGTACATTTCATAGGACTCACTACTTTTCAACCACATATTCCATTAACTTTTATCAAAATTTACTAAAAAAATGATTGTTTTTATCTAAACCAAACTGGGCTATATTTGGTTCGATTTTTTTGCCTTTCAAGTTGACAGCAATGTGAGTCCTGAATGATTTTTTTAGGGGTCGTGCAGGTACTACAGGGCCTTGAGATTGCTACTAATTGTGTTGAGGACATGGATGAATGGTTAGGCATTTTCAATGTAAAACTTCGACATATGAGAGAGGACATAGAGTCGGTATGCATCTTTGCACATTGTGCTCTCATTTGAAAATGTATATTTTTGTGTTGTCTTTTGATTTCTCATATACATCATGTTAGTTATAAAGCTATATGCTGCATAGTGTTTTTGTCTTGTTCCAATTTTTGCTTTGTTCAACAAGAGCAAATTAGAATTCAATTTTATTTGTTTGCTGAAATGTAACTGCTTGTATTATCACGTGCTTTATCAAATATTTTGAAGAATTTCTTGAACAGAAGAATTTGTTATGTATCAATTTAAATTAATCGTTTTCCCTATGCTTTGAGAATGTTCTAACATATTTTTTGTGTTATGCAGATTGAAACCCGCAATAACAAGCTGGAAATGCATTCAGTAAACAACAAATCATTGGTTGATGAACTTGATAAGCTTCTAGAAAGATTGTACATCCCTTCCGAGGTATTTTCTTGAACGTTTTTAATTCAGTAAATCCAAAAAAAAATTCTTTATTTTTTTAGTGTTTTAACACTTGGAAGGTGTATTTTCCCATTATTTTTCCCATTTAAATTGCAGTATGCAGCATGTCTAACAGGAGGTTCATTCGATGAGTCACACATGCATCAGAATATTGATGCATGCGAGTGGCTAACCAAAGCTTTACAAAGCCTTGAAGTGCCTAACATCGATCGTAGCTACGCAAACATGCGATCTGTATGTATTCTACCTGACTCTCTGTTACCTTTCTTGTTGAAATGAATTGAAAACATAGCTGAGATGAAAAATATGGCATGACATAAATATCTATTGGATTCTCTTTCCAGTGCATGATTCATAGATTCAGAAATTTGTTGATTTGGTTTTGATTAGTTTAGTAGGTCACTTGATCGACCATAGTAGTCAAAATCGTACAATTGACTGCTTTTATTTTTGCTTCCATATTTCCCGAGATTTTGGTTCCATGCTCTTCACTCAAACTATCGATGAAAATTGAAGTTTTCTCTCACTCGACTTCCATTAGAATAAGGTGGCTTTTAAGAAAACATTGCTAGTGGATTGTGGAGAAATATTGGATTATCGGAAATTTAAAGTGAGATCATTTAAGTTTTTGCCAAGTTTATGAATTTCTCCGGCTTTCATTGAAACAATTCATTTCCTTTTGGAATGGATAGCTAAGGACCTTTTTTTTTCAATTCATCTTCTCATCGTGACTTGATTTTTATTCTTTTTTATAACATTCTTACCATCTTGTCAGTAAATTTTACTTAAGACATGTAATTCGAGATTTGATCATAGTTATAAAACTCAAACCGGATTGGCCGGTCAGACTAAAAAAGGGCCTGGCCCATGAACCGGTCTGGTGAGATAAGTGGACCAAAATGGAGACCTGGTCAAGAACCAATCAAGATCTGGATGCAAAGCTGGCAGCCTTACCAGTTTGGACCAAATTATTCGTGTTAACATATGTCTGTAATTTATGATATTTTGTACAAGCAATCATTTGTTGACTTCATTTTTTTTAATAAGGTTCCAAACTGCATCCTAAATAGAAATTAATAATCAAATAAAAAATTTTAAAAATATGTCACTAGCATTTTAATTATTAAAAAGCCATTTTATAAATTTATTAACGTGTTTAAAAAATAAATTTTAGCTGAGATATCTACTTTTTAATAAATAAAAGTTTTTGGTTAATAATAGATAAAAATTTTATACATAAACAAATGGAACAATGTAAATTTTGTTATAAGTTCTAAATAATACAAAATTATAAAATTAAATTTAAATATTATAGTAACAAAAATAATTTACAATATCAATAATCTCTATAGATAAAAATATAATTAGTGACAAGCAATTTAATTTATATTGTCTCAAAGAGAATTTTCTTATACTTTGAAAATTGACCTACTCATCTGACCATTAAACCACCGATTCAACTTGTGGGCACTACTTAACCCGAGTCGATGTTCAGGTTGAGTCTCATAACTATGGATTTGATGCAAAAAATTTAACATGAAGATAATCTCGTTGCTTAATAATGCCATAGAAATGTTTTTGTTCTCTTATAATTGAAATTTATTCATCTGATATTTTAGCACTTCTTTACTTAAATGGAATTCATTCTTTTACATGTTAAATTGTTATTTTTCATGATGCTTGAAATTTTGTACCAAAACACCATTTCATTCATGGTTCGTTAAAGTTGGATTCTGTTTCTTGAATTGATTCCTAATTTGGCAATGATGGTTTCAACTGATGCAAGAAATAAAAGTACATTTGCTGAAATATGGCAAGACTTGCATTTGTGAGTGGGTAAAGTAAAAAAAATAACTGCATTTTTATTAAAATTTGAAACTTGTGGAGTCTCTTATAGGGTTCATAGTTTGCCGGCATACATAAAAAAACCTTATATGATAATGTTAGGACAATTTCTTACAAGCAATGGTCCCTGAAAATCTCCAGGTTAAAGAGAAGTGGGCAGAACTTGACAGGTTGAAAAATACTTTTGCTAAAAGAGCATCTGAGTTCTTGAGAAACTATTTTGCTAGTCTGGTGGATTTCATGATAAGCGACAAAAGTTATTTCTCTCAGGTATTCAACGATGCTTTAACTTCTTTAATTATCAGCCTCTTATGTGAAATTTAAGTTTTTGCTGATCACTTGGATTACCACAGCGTGGACAACTGAAGAGACCTGATCATGCTGATCTGCGGTTCAAGTGCAGGACATATGCTCGTCTTTTGCAACACTTGAAAGTAAGATGGAAAAAGTAATTAGTACAATTATTGCTATTTGATTTCCTAACCTAATCTTGTTTGTTTCATGGTATCTGATATAATTTTCTTATTTTCTTCATAACTGCAGAACCTTGATAAGAATTACATGGACGCATTAAGGAAAGCCTACTGCAGCTCTCTCAATTTGCTTCTTCGTAGGGAGGTCAGGGGACTAATGATATTTCTCCAAGGGTTTTGCAGTTACTTTTCTTTGTTATCTATCATGTTTACTGTAGATACATATGTTAACCTGGAGTTTTGGATTTGATGTGGATTACGTGGCCAATGTGTTTGGTAATGACTTAGAGATGATTATCTGAAGAAAGGATGTGATTTTCCAGGCTTCAATAGGCTGCCATGGATGCAGATGAAGAGCACTGAGAACAGTATCTTTTAGAGAAATGTGGATAATATGATCAACAATGTTACAGGAAAGGGGTCTACTATTACAAGAAGAAAGAATGATCATACTGGAACTCTAGAGAACAAGAAATGTGGAAGGAAACTAGGGAAGGAAGGTGCAAGGGAAAAAAACATTGCATAAGATTTTAAAAACCAAACAATTAGGCAACTCTCCTTACTAAGTTACTAACTAGGGTTCCAAGTGAAACCAAAAGGTATAGAGATACCTACTCAAAGACCAACATAGTAAATAGTAAACAAAATTCTAGTGCTTTACCAACATAAAACAATGCATAAATTTCAGCCTAAACTTGGTTGAATGTACTTCATATTCATTGGTGCCTAAATACCAAATTTACCTTATTGTTTAGCGTATATTCCTCATCAGTTGTATATTGTTGCAAGCATTTCTGTCATAAGAAGATTACGGATATATGTATTGCATTTGAATATTATGAGGAAGTTACATCTAATATTGCTTAACTTTGCGCTAACGTAAAGATCTGGTGATATCTGGTTTGGCATCACTAACTATCGTGTTAACAATTCACAATAGGTTTTCGATAAATATGATTTTTAGGAACTAAGTGCCTGCATATTTTATTTAAGTAGGTTCAGATGCTACTGTGTTATTTGAATGTGAATCAGTTCATGGAATTCTGCAAGTTAGTTTTACTGGTACCTTGATCAAATTTGAATTGTATGGTTAGCAGTGGAGGATCCTAAAGGCTGTATTATCTTTCTGGAATACAAGCACAAAATAAAGATCTCAGTTCACTGTATAGTCTAAGTGGATATGATTGATGTCTTAACATTTAGTTCATGTTGCTAGCTTGAAAATGTTGTTTTTAATCCGTGACAGGCTCGTGAATTTGCAAATGAGCTTCGTACTAGTACAAAAGCGACAAGGAATCCCACTTCTTGGCTTGAAGGTCCTATAGGTCCCAATCATAGTGTAAATAATGCAGACACATCCACAGTTGCTGAGGCATATGGCAAAATGCTTACGATTTTTATTCCGCTCCTTGTGGATGAGGTAAGTAGGTAACAGTCAGCGTTATTAACTCCCTCCCCTCCCCGATGGGATCTTAAAAAGTTCATTTCATGAACTGCAGAGTTCCTTCTTCGCGCATTTCATGTGCTTTGAAGGCCTTGCCAATGGGAACAAAACTGAACACCATGATGATGATTTGGGCATCGAGGACATTGATGGCAATAACATAAAAGATGGTAAATCTTCAAGTTTTTTTAAACTCTTGTTAGTCTCAGAAATTGCTCATCACACTTTTGCAATTTTCAGTTAAAAATCCTTCAGATCTGGAGGCACTGAATGAGTCACTTCATGATTTGCTTGATGGAATACAGGCATCTTCAATTTAAAATTTACAGTTATTATTTTCTTTGATTTACATCATAATTTCTACACTTCTGATGGCAAACATCCTCCTCTCACCCTTTCATCCTGCAATTTTGACATTTTAGGAGGATTTCTATGCTGTGGTGGACTGGGTATACAAGATTGATCCTCTTCGTTGCATATCCATGCACGGAATTACAGAACGCTATATTTCCGGTCAGAAAGCTGATGCAGCAGGATATGTGCGTATATTACTTGATGATCTGGAGAACAGAATTTCTTTACAGTTCAGTCGAGTAAGTTAAATCCATTTTATCTATAGTAAACTTTTGTTATTTTGAGAAATTTAATCATCTACTTGAATTATATTCTATCTTGCAGTTCGTAGATGAAGCTTGCCACCAGATTGAAAGAAATGAGCGAAACTTAAGGCAGGCGGGAGTCTTGTCATATATACCCAGGTAAAGTAGGCCTGAATGTTCATGCTATTGAATTAAGACTTGTATTCTTCTCGTGGCATTGGTATTCTTCCGTTTGAGGTATTTGACTTATAATCAGCTGCACAAAAAAGTAAATTTGACAGAAGAGGAGTATTGATTCTTTCAGTAAGCCACAGACTGTTTTCACTCTTGAGAATATCATTTAAGGCTCCAATAGTCACATCTGCATATCTTTCAAAAGCTGAAAGTTCATTCTCATCTCGGTGCTGCAGTCCATGACATTAAAGTTGACTTTTACCATTCATTCACATGTTTTATTTGCTTTTCATTTTTATTTTGTTATTATTGATCAAAGTGACAATTGAAAACCTCTGTTAATTTAGTAAAATGCATTTTATTTTCCTGTCATTTCAGATATGGGAGACTTGTGAGTCAGTCGTCTTGAGTCTAATTATTTACTAGAAAGGTCACTTGCAATGTAGATTAGCCTAGATCTAGTTGTAATGAAGTTGCATTCACCATGTCATTTCCCTTGACCTTGAATACCATTGTAATTGAGGCCATTACTTTCCAAAAACTGGTAGTTCAAACAGATCATTCCTCTTTAGTTTCCAGCAGAATATTTTTGGAGTTCATTATTGTAATTAGGTAAAGTTGTGCTTCAGGATGTCTTCTTACTACTATAACAAATCTGCAACACTGAAAACTCATAATTTTCCATGTTCATAGATTCTGTGATTTTCAGTGGACAGCCTCACATTCTATTCTGCTTATTTTGGGCACATATCCTCTATAGAGTTCCAGAGTACAATTTTTATGTCATTAGCAGTTGTACTTATGGCAACCACGTCTAGTTAATACATGCAGATGATTTGTCGCGCTGGAGCAAAAGTGTAAAAGCTTAGACTTTTAAAGCATTTCAAAATAATAGAACCTTTATTGTGTTTATAACGGCAGTTTTAGATTCTTTTGTGGGTTTGATGGGGGTGGAGAGGGTTTTCAAAATTTTCTGCCTAGGGCCTATTCAATGGAGGAGAGCTGAACCATACGTCTGGGCATCAATTGACTGTTATTGGTATAGTGTATTTTGATAAGTTATTAACGGGAGCATTTGTTCCCATGTTTCCTAAAGATTGTCTTTACACACGACAGTATGAAGAGCATGTCCTGGTTGTTTTTCACATTTCTTTATCTTTATGCATCAATTATTGGGTTACATTACTTTTAAATAGATTTGCCACTCTTGCAACCCGTATGGAGCAGTACATCCAGGGACAGTCAAGGGATTTAGTCGATCAGGCCTATGCAAAATTTGTGAGTCTTCTCTCTCATGATCATTCTCTTGATGTGGCCAAGTGAATTTTATAGGACAATAAAGACTGTAATAAGGAAAAATAAGTATATAAGTGGTAAATTAATTTTAATCCTTTCGATAGTATCATATATAGTGTTTTTTCTTTTGATTGACTCCTAGAAATGAATTGATGTTCTGTAGTTGCATCAGGAGAAAAATGATTAGCTCTATTTAATTTCAAGCTATGTACTTAAATTGTGCTGTGATTAAATTTAAGTGGGCTAACGAGTTAGCAAGATATTTTGAATTTTTAATGAAATGTTTGTATTGACATTAAACGTGACTAATCATCTAAATTGTTTATTATTGTACTAAAAAGATTTAAGACATGGTTGATAGACAGTATTGAACAATACAAATAAGATTCTAAATGTATTCGACAACACAAACAAGATTTAAATTAATTTTTTTATGTAACACCTATGTAGGGGTGATTTGCTGATTTTGACTCGCTGAGTGTTTTGATTTGTTTTAAATAAGATCAGAGGGTGTAATCCTATCATCATACAACTATTTCAAAGTATGAAAAAGAAAAATCATTCGGAATAATTTTAATAAACCAAAAAAATATCATACTTCTATGTCTTGTTATCTTGTTTTAAAATTTTATTTTTATTTATATTATGCTCCCACTAATTAAATAGATTCTTGCCCTGCCCCTGAAAATAGAACTATAGTTCCTAATTCTAACAGAAAGTAAACTAAGAACGTAAGTTCTAAAACTAGGGAAAGGAAATAATAAAGAACACATTGACAAAATTATGTATGAAGGTAGTAGGACTATTGTTGCATAAGAATAATTTATGGATTGATCTGTCCGGCATCACCTAATTTATTTCTCCTTTTTTAATGTTTACATGAATTGTATGTTTTAGCTATTTTTATAAACCTTCTATGTGAAGTTAGAGTTCGTGAATATAGTAAACCGTACTAGTCACATTGATACTTCACATTGAAATATAAGAAAAAAAATATACTAGGTGGTAATGATTACTATAATGAGAACACTTCAACATTTTCTTATTCATTTTAATGTTATGTCTATTTTTTTCTCTGAGATATGAATCTAAGTGCTCAGCTTAGATATAACTGGTTTTAAATTCATTAGTATAATTCCTAATTGATTGAAATAATGAACAAGATCTCCGTTCTATGTGCTCATTTTACTTTTTAATAACTTGGCAATGCAAGTGTTAGTGTGTTACATTGAAGCATCACTTTGGTTTTCTTAAAAGTCAATAAACGTAAACAGATCGATGACACATTAGTTTTGGTGATGTGAATTTCTATCATATTCTATTGTGCATTTAGTTATCCACTATTTTAGATAATTTTTTATTGTGTGTTCAAATTATTTTGTCAGAACATTCTTAAGAACCAAATAAAAATCTTGATCTTCTGTGGACATTTCAAAGCCCAGAGTAGTTAAACCTTGAATAGAGATTTGGGTCATTAGACTTGTATAAAGAATACCTATACGATATTAATTTTATGGATGTCTTTATGTAATTCAATGAGAGTTCTATTTTAAGTATCTCCAAGACTACTTTATGAAAATTATAAGAAAAAAAGTATAAATATACTTCCAGAAAAAGGATAATAGTCAATTTGTAAAATCGTGTTTACTTGTTCATACTTTCACAAGTCCGAAGATGCCAGGTTCAACTTGCAGTAGTCTCTATGAAACTTGGTAACCTAATAATTAGGATTATTTAATGTATCTACCAGTTCATCGATTTCCTCTTCCCAATTTATGCATGTAATGGACTATGGTGAGATGTTTTAGAAAAATTGTTTCACAGGTCACCATAATGTTTGTGACATTGGATAAAGTCGCTCAGGCAGATTCAAAGTACGAAGATATTGTGCTCTTAGAAAATTATGCAGCATTTCAGAATAGGTATCGTCCTCTTCAGATGTACACATATGTCACATGTTTTATGTGATACTTTTTACTCTATAATCCTAAAATTTCTTTGAGAGTAGCTCATATTATTTTTGATATATCATATTCACCAACTGATTGAAAATGTGCAGTCTGTATGATCTAGCCAATGTTGTGCCCACTTTAGCGAAATTCTATCACCAAGCAAGTGAATCTTATGAACAAGCTTGCACACGCTTTATCAGCACAATCATATACACTGTAAGTTACTCATATGACGTATTTCTTAGTTCTGTCTTCATTTGGTGATTGTTGTACTTTGTATATTGTGCTGTTGGATTTTTATTGAATTTCCTCTTATATTTTGGTTGTAAGTTGACTTAATATATATGTGTTTTTGTGTTACTTTCTTAAATGCAGCAATTTGAACGGCTTTTCCAGTTTGCTCGCAGAATTGAGGATTTAATGTACACGATCGCACCAGAAGAGGTTAGTCTGCAGATTGCATGTAATACCTTTGTCCTCCTTGAGTTGTGTTCTAACTATAAACATGCTTTTGTACAAGAAAGTAAGAAATACAATCACCGGAAATATGCTCGAAGGCTACAGGAATTTAGGATAAAGAAAAAATTTCTCAGTTATCTTTTTCATTGAACATCTAACCTCATTATATGCACATTGATGATTTGGTCAGAATAAGGAAGGAAACACTAAATGTAATTACAAGCAAATCTAACCCAAATAGGTAACTCACTCATTGCACCAAGAAAGGAAGCAATTAATTCAGGGATTCTACCTTATTCGAAGTTCTCCATAGTTCCCCTCTAGTTGGCTTGAAGATGTCTGTAAATTACATTCATGTACTGTGTGGAATGTGTCTAACAAATAACACATTATATGAACTCTTTGTTAGAGAGAGAAAATATTATAAATATACCATAATAATGGTATGCACATACCAAAATGCTTTTGGAAATCAAACGCTGTATATATATGTCCCGTAATACTTATAATATAAAAAGGGCTGCAAACAGTACATAACTCATAGCCACATAAATTATCATCTTTCATAACTCAACCAAATCTCCATAGCAGAGGAGCAAAATTAACATCATTCAATTTAAACTATCACAAAATAACCTTTTATTAGTTACCACTTACCATCTTTAGTTATGAGAACTTCAGTTACCAAATGATTTCGAGTCAAGCATAAACAGAAAATAGAACTAGGTAGAGGTAATTAGTATATATTTCGTGAAGAAGTGTCCTTAAACTGAGCCCAAAATGCTTACATTTCGTAATGTCCATTCAAGTTTTCTAACATCTATTAATAATATAGTATGTAGATGTAATTTTCAGAAGGAAACTTTACACACACTCAATATACACAGTGTAATTACACTAGGTTCTCCGAAAATTGGATACATACTAGTATTTCGTAAAAATAATATATTCCATTAAGTCTCTATAAGATAAATTGAAAAATATATTTACTTTGTAATTACAAATCATACCATGTACATAACATATTGTAACACTTTGACCATAATTTGGAAAATTTGGATCTTCGATTTGATCTTGTGAACTTCATGCAATATAAATGTCTCTATTTTATCAATTGTGTAATTCAGGTTCATTTCTTATTATAGAAATGTCAACACATAACATAAGCAAAAAAAAAAAGGGGATATCTCTCATCAATTTTGAAATGTGACCTAGAGATGTGATTAAGTTTCTTTTTGTTAATTCACGAGATCAAACATCATATTTAAATTGAAGAAAAAGGTGCTTTAGAAATTTTTGTTCAAGATCTTAATTTTAAAATTCTGACATGTAAAGTGTGACATGATATTATTATCAGCGTGTTGTAAAATCACTCTATATATAAGATGTTCAGTAATTTCTTTTTAATTTTTTCTTTGTTTAAAATTTGACAAAATATCTGATTTTTACACTAAAATAGTAGTAAGTGAACAACACGGTATATTACCTGTAATCTCACGCACACAACCCCTATAATGTGTGTTTGTGTGTGTGTGTTTTATTCTCATTTGTCAAATTATGGTAAATGAAGTTTTAAAACGCCCTTGATACATGGTATCATCTGTAAAATTTCCCATCGAAATAGACAGAAAAAGTTTTAAATGATATTTTCTCAAGATTCCATGATTGAAGATATTACCATAATTTAATTACTCTGGAGGTGTTACTTAATAATAATCCTGTATTCTGAAAAGCAGAGTAGGAAAAAATTAGTGAAAGACCAATTAGCAGCACCATGAATTCACTGTCAAAATCAGCTTACTTTGTGGCCTCACAAGCAGTTTTGAACAATTATTTATTACACGTATTTTGCTCAAGTGCATAGATGTTTCAAATGTTTAACTAAAGTTATCCGTGGAAGTGACATGACATAAATCTTGAAACTTTCAGATCCCTTACCAGATGGGAGTCTCAAAAGCGGATCTGCAGAAGGTTGTAAAATCAAGCTTATCTGGGGTATGCCAATTTTTTACCTTCAGAATATGGCATCTTCATTGAGAGATATTTTATCAAAGCATATTTTAACTTTATAGGTTGACAAGTCCATCAGTACAATGTATAAGAAATTGCAGAAGAATTTAGCCTCAGAGGAGCTGTTGCCTTCATTATGGGAGAAATGCAAGGTATATGCCTGTTAGAGGCTGTACACCTTATTAAGGTTGCAAAATATCTGGCAAATATAACTATATGATAGGAGGGTGAAACCTTAAAACCATGATAACACAAGGACACTATCCTATGCTACTCGACATCTGTACTCAAAATCTGGCAAAACTGTTGATCTCTGCCAAAATGTTTGGTATTATCAATTTATCACATATACCACAAGAGGTTGGATAACAAGTATAATCCCCTGTTTGAGCCCCATTTTGGTTAGAAAATGTAATTTGGAATAGTGATTTTTTTGAGAATGTGTGGTTAAAAAAAAAAAGGAAAAGTTTTCGATCTACGTGAAATTATTTTATGGGAGAATGTACAGTTGAAAATGGGTTTTGAAAAAATAGGGACCGAACATAGGCTAAATAAAAAATGAAAATAAGGATAAAATGGGAATTGACAACGTCATCTACTTTATTCAGCATCTACTTTTTCAGCTTTGTATATGCTTTAGAGGAAAATAATGTTTTACTCTTTTTATACTAAAACATGATTATGTTATTTTTATAGAATTGAACAATGTGTTCTCTTCTAGGGGTTTCGAAAATGAAAATTTCTTTTTTCTGTTTTTTCCTTTCTATAGTACGCTTTATTTTGGATAATGTTTTTTGTGCATGTTAAGCCACCATGCTTTCATTTTGACATTTACCCTTTTTATCAACTATGTCAGTCATTGGAATTAGTTTTAAAATTATAGGATTTTCTTCCTTTTTAGTATGTAAATTAATATTGTAGCAGAAGAAAATAAAATTGTTGAATTTGAAAAAGCTTTCTAGCAATTTTAAAAGTGTAAAAGACATTACTTACCACCAAAGAAGTGTGGGATATGGCGTCAAGATTTGCTTCCCCTGTGTCGTAGTCCTCTTAGCTGTTCCCCCACTTAAGTTTTGACATTTCTGTTTATATATATATATATATAACATGCTGAAATATGTCCCACTAAATTTTTGATATTCAAAAATTTAACAAGATGTCAAAATTTAAGTGGGGAATAGTGTAATGTAAAAGACTAAAAAATTGTTCATCTTACTCCAAGAATTCAAGGACTATCCTATTTTATAACAAAATTATTTTAGTGAAAGTGTCTCTGATGTGTGCATGTCCTACAATCTTGATCACATGCCAGTGTGTCTGAGTTGTGTCATATCCGTGTCCGTATTTCATAGCTTTCAAATGGGATCTCCCATTATTAGGCTGTATATCACTTGTTGGGGGTGTTTGTTGAGATGAGATATGTTTTCTTATTATGATGTTACATTGGCCGTTCTCCACTAAATTTTGACACCTTGGTGGTTAAGCTCTTATTAGGAAATGGGAATAAGTCATTTCAAAGTTGATGTCATTTGTAGGGTTTAGTGTTGGCGTCCTCCCATTTGCTAATAAGAATTGAACTCCCAAGGTGTCAAAAGTTTATTAGGGAGATGGCAAAATGGGGACAACGGAGCTCATCTCGGATGTTGCTCTACATACTTCTTTTTCGAATTTTTATTTCTTCAATTTAATTTTAAAATTTCTGAATATTGAATATGGGCATATGATTTTGGTATTAGTCCAATCCTAACTCATGTTATGTAAACTATTGGCAGACGGAGTTCCTTGACAAGTATGACAGTTTTGCACAACTTGTAGCAAAAATTTACCCGGGCAAGACCATCCCATCTGTCTCAGAAATGAGGGATCTTTTGGCATCCATGTAGAGAAGCAGTTCCTCTTGTAAACTCAGCAGTAGCAGTTTTGGATTGTAGAGTTGTCTCTCAAGTCCCCTTTTTGTTTTTTGTTTTTTTCTTATTTTTTTTCCGAGTCCCAAATATGAGTCATTCAAAGGCCACTTATCTGAGGGAAAATATATCGACAGATCTGTGCATCACTAAAATCCACTTATTTGTTGCTAATATTAGTCAACTTTCGTTCGGAGTTCCATTGGTTGATTATGAAGGATTATAAATGCATTATAGAAATAATGTCACCTGCTTTCAGTTGTTTTCTTTTGATCTTCTTTAAGAACATCTCCAAGAGACTCTCTATTTTAAATAGCATATTCTATCATGTGAAGAGCATCTATAAATTTAGAGAGTCAAAATTTTGAAGTGCTCTAACAAGTTCTTTATATTTAACACTTAATTTTACTACTCCCAAAAAATATTTATTATTTTTTTTTATCTTTTATTTTAATAAAGGCCACTTATCTGAGGGAAAATATATCGACAGATCTGTGCATCACTAAAATCTACTTATTTGTTGCTAATATTAGTCAACTTTCGTTCGGAATTCCATTGGTTGATTATGAAGGATTATAAATGCATTATAGAAATCATGTCACCTGCTTTCAGTTGTTTCTTTTGATCTTCTTTAAGAGCATCTCCAAGAGACTCTCTATTTTTAAATAGCATATTCTATCATGTGAAGAACATTTATAAATTTAGAGAGTCAAAATTTTGAAGTGCTCTAACAAGCTCTTTATAATTAATACTTAATTTTACTACTCCCAAAAAATATTTATTATTTTTCTTTGTCTTTTGTTTTAACTAGTTTTTCTTTAGATTATTTTATTGTTTTTTTACATTAATATTTGAAATATTTTGAATGCATTTAATTATAGAGAGTGAGTTTGGCTCTTCAAATTACATTGAAAATTGAAATACTTTGAATACATTTAATTATAGAGAGTGAGTTTGGCTCTCCAAACCCACTCTCTAAATTAAAATGTTAATTTAAAGAGTCTCTTAGAGCATGATTTTAAATGTTGATNAAAAAAAAATTATTATTTTTCTTTATCTTTTATTTTAATTAGTTTTTCTTTAGATTATTTTATTATTTTCCTACATTGAGAATTAGAACATTTTGAATGCATTTAATTATAGAGAGTGAGTTTGGCTCTCCAAACCCACTCTCTAAATTAAAATGTTAATTTAAAGAGTCTCTTAGAGCATGATTTTAAATGTTGATTCTTCAAAATAAAGAGCTTCTTATGTTTAAAGAGTATCTTTGAGATGCTCTAAGCATATTTGTTGGGTAAGATGGAGTTCGAGATTTTGTTAAGTGTAATGAGAAGTGTTTATTATGCTGTGGGTTGTCTCAGGTAACTTGGATTGCCTAATTTTGACTGTTTTGTTGGATGCTTACACGTCCCATTGTTTCATCACATTGGATCGTGTAGTGTTGGACATGATTAAAATCTTCTTTGTTATTTTATAAAATATTGTGTACTAAAAACACGTTAGAACTGCAAGAATTAGCTTATATATTTCACTACAATGGACATGAAACATATAATATAGGTATATATATTCTATATATGAAGGATATGCAATATTCATCTGTCTGTCGATTTAGTTAACATGAATCCGAACATAGAAAATAAGCAACGAAAAAATAAAGAATAAAAATATGCCTATAACAACCTAATAGAATTTATCTAGCTTGATTATTACAGTTACTAAAAAAATATACAAATTCAGATGGGCTCAGTCTTCATGCACTGGCTGCAAAACTGCTTTGATGTTTTATGGGAACAAATTTCTGATAAAATCCTCGACTATTTACCGGTATCAGTGCCAGCAAATGCAAGTCTGGAAAGAAGAAATATAGAAGCAGAAGAAACAAATATGGCTGCAGCAAAACAAGCAAGATCCCAACCAGTAACCACAGGTATACTCTTGAATTTCTCCAACACCTCCACTAGAAGTATCATTATCACGGCATGCCCCATTTTCGACTTTGCTTGCATAACAGACTGTATTCCTACCCGTGATGGAATTGTCTGAAAGGAAAACGTGTAAAATTTGAAAACCACGACATTCTAGTACATATATTTTCTACGGGGATGAAAAACAAGAAACTCAACTCCTATTTGGTAGAGATTTTTTGATAATAGATTACGTGAAATGATTTTTTTAAGAGTGTGTGGTTAAAAAATAGGAAAAAGGTTATGAGTTCACGTGTAAAATTATTTAATTTGGAGAATATGTGGTTGAAAATGAGTTTTAGAAAATGAGAGTCAAATAGGAGCTAAATAATCCACAACAAATACCTCAACATTGAAATTGCCAAACAAGCTCGGCCTTAGATGCTGTGATCCTTCGCCTTTGAGATTGTTCGTACCCACAAACATGACGTATAATGAAATTCCGAAAATAAGCATTGCTGTTCCAACTAGGAACACATCTGCAACCAATTGAGTCATCAAATATTAGATTGTTAACACTAACATTTCAGCTACAAAAAATAATCTAAAATGATGTCTAAGAAGTAGAATTGAAATTGAAAAGGAGTGGTATACCGATAGCTTCGATTAGTAGCTGTACAACATGTCCTTGCTGCATCGTATGTGAGATTGCACGGAAATATTGTAAATATGATTGTAGTATCAAGAAACAACCCTGCAAAGACATTTTCATCGTACTTAGTACTTTTATAAACCATTTGGTACGATAGAATCAGTACTAGACAGTATTAAAGGAGAAAATTGTTGAAGTTTGTCAAATGTATAGACAACATATTTTTCTGCTAATGATTAAAATTCAAAAGAAATTATAATCTATAACTTCATGAATAAGGTCTACTCAATTACCTCAACAAAACACAATACTGAACCGAGCAAAGATCCTCCAATTGCAAACAATGTAAAGAATCTGCAGTCAACTATAGCCTGAAAAACAAGATTCAATGAAAATCCATAGTTTCTCAGAACAATAATTAGTGTAGAATTCCAAGATTCTTGTTTTACCTTTTCAATGAACATCTGGATATTGAATTTCCATGGCCTTTGTTTAGTAATCATAATCCACCACTGCAAAATTTCATCTGAAGCATTTGCAATTAACAAAGCCAAATCCACCCCTTTATCCGTCTGCGGTTCTGATATCACCACACAAGCTGAGCCGCCCATGGCCTTCACCGCCGTCTTCTTCTCATCACCGCCACCAGTTGACATATTTTTCGAACTCAATCCTGCTTTGCTTAAACACATTTGTGCCATAGACCTTGACACCATTGATGAACACGAAGAATTCGAAAAACGAGACGAGCCTAGACCTAAAGGTCTAGACATTCTTAGAACTCTAGTGGATGCCATTGGTGGTGGTTCAAGATTTCAATTTGGCCTGGCCTTTTGAGTTTTGGTAAAATGAATTTTGGGTTTTAGGTGGTAGGGAATTTTCACGTGGTTATATATAGGAATTTGAAGAAGATTCGTGGCATATTGCTGAAATTGTCACCTTTCGCTGCTTTCTTAGAGGGGATGTATAGAATTGTCATCAATTTTACATTTGATTAAAACATGTGTCCATTTTTCCTTCTGTCAGCGTGTGGGTCCAGGGATGTTCTCAGCCGGACACGTTGCACAGGACGGTATCTTCCAATGGACTTTTGTTGGTCTGCACTTTTTCGCCGTTGGTTTAGTCGTAAGTGAAATGGAATTTGAACAGTGAAAAATCTTTGATTCCGCCGTTGGCGGTCTTTACTTGAATCGAAAAATAAAAATGTCATTCGAAGCATGTTTGAAACACTGTTCAAACTAGACGAACGAAATCAAGGGAGAACAAAGATTTTTTGTATTGGACTACTACATTAAAAAACAAATTAAAAAAATACACACAAAAAAAAAAGGGCTTGGATTGCCACATCTATGCCCTTAAACGTGAGAAAATTACATATAGACAGGTTTTTAAGTTTTTCAATTCAAAAATCAGTTGTGAGGTTTATTTAATCAAAAATTAAGTATTAATTAAATTATTAATAATATGATAAAATTTACCCATCCCAACCCCAATACAAACTCTAAATTATTTCCCTTATTGCCGTCATATACCATAAACCCATTTCTCCTCCACCCCAAACCCATTTCACCACAACCATCCACCCCTTTCCCCAACACCACCATCACATTGCAGCATCAAAGGCGCAACGTCGCCTCGCACAACTGCAGCCATGCGCCTCTACAGGTTCTTCGACGAAAAGGGACACCGCAGAGGTTAGAAGTAGGTTCAACGTGGTGAATTGCCGCTACAACCTCGGGCTCCTATATTGCATTTGAGATCTGAAGCCAGAATTGGGCCCATGATCTCAGATCTGAACAATATTTCGTCCAAAGTCGACGCTCAAATCTGTGTGGCACTCAATTCGCGTCACTATTGTCAATTCACTGTCGAAAGTGAAATGGAGTGAAATGGCTGGTGGTGGTGGGTTGTTGAGGCTGTGTCTATGATTGTGTTGTTGGCGATGGGGCTATGTTGGTGATTGTGGCACTATTAGGCGTGTTGGTGGTGGTGGTCGCAAGTAGTCATAGTTGTGGTGACAGTAGTGTTGGTGGTGGTGGTGGTCGCAAGTAGTCATAGTTGTGGTGACAATAGTGGTGGTGGTGGTGGTATGTAACCAACTATTTAATTGTGACCTAAATAATCGATAATTTATGATTGAAAAATAATTTATGACCAATATATTTGAAAATTTGTAATCGACAAATAAACTGACCTATAAATTTCTTGATTTGTGATGTATCAAAAAAATTTATTGTGATCAATTAATTTTATAATATGTGACCAATAAATAAGTTGTGACATAAAAATACACACATGTGACTGTTAATTGTATAATTATGACATTAATATATTTAATTAATAAAATATTTTAAACTAATTAATTAATACCTAAGTTTTGGATTTTGAAACTTAAATTTTGAAAATTGAATTGTCTCATACTTAATGGCTGACTTGTTTTTTTCCCCATAAACAAAGTATAGAATTTAACATTTAATTTTTCAAGATTAACATATTTATTATTTGAAACCCTTCAAATATTAATTCTTAGATGACTTGACATTGAATTTTAATTATTAAAAAAGAAAATAATATGAAGAGCCTGCTTGAGCCCATTTTTTCTTAAGAATGTATTTTGAAATAGTAGATTGATGAAGAATGTGTGGTTGAAAAATAAGAGATTTTTTTAAATTTACGTGTAATATTATTATATTGAAGAATGTGTGATTGAAAAGTAGAAAAAAAAAATGTATTTTGAAAATAATGAAGATTAAATAAGGACTAAAATAAAAACTAAAACGTGAAATTTAAGTTTATTTCAGAAATTTCATTGTGGGAATGTAATTTTGGTTTCCACACTGTCGGTCCACGTGCGTATACGCGCGAGAAGCTAAATAGTTGGCATGAGAAAAGGTTGCAATTGAGTACAAAATGGAATAGAATAGTTGATGGAACACTGCAAGATTTTTCTTCGTGGGAAGGACTAAATGCCAAGTTTAAGTTGTTTAACCATTATACTTTTGTTTGATTTTTATTATTTTTAAAATATATCATTTTTCTTTATTTTTTTTAATCACACATTATTCAATAAAATAATATTACATGCAAATTCAAAAAAATATCTTATTTTTTAATCATATTCTTCATCAATCTACAATTTTAAAATGCATTCTACTATAAAAATGAGGCTCAAACAGGTTCTAAATGTCAAATCATGGACCATGTATAAAAACTTTATACATCTAACTCAGGTATGAACTTGGAAAAAATGATCAAATATGAATAATGCTATTTGTAGTTGACGATTACAGTAGTCGCTCTATATGACATCCTACGTAGAAGTTTGTTATTTGAGACATTAATTTTCTTTAATTTTGTTGTATCAAGTAACAAGTTAATGCCTTTTATAACAAATTGATACATAGAAAGACTATTGCAGTCGTTGACTATAATTTTGAATTTTGATAACTTAAAACATTTTTTTAGAAACTAGCTATTATCTTACTTTCAAAATAATTAACTAGGTTATATTTATTGTGTTTGTGTTTTATTATTAAGTTGCTTACAAATACCCAAGCTTTCTTTTTTATTCACAATTCTCTCAAACCTTCAAATACGTTTTGCATCCATATTAAATTTAGGCCAGCGTTTTATACAAGTATCCAAACTTTCTAATATTCCTCGTTCATACTCGAACTATCAAAGTGTATTTCCCATCTATACCTAATTTAATGAGTCGTTAACAACTCAAAAGTATTAATCATGCATAGTCATTGACAACGTTAACCCCTTTAACCGCATATAAATTCCATTATCCCAAACTTTACAAATCGCAATATTTGTTCTCGGGTTCCAATTCCTATAAACCCTAATATGCTCATGTCAATAATTTTCTTTATTGACACCAATGAGTTAGGGTTTATAAGAATTGATATTGGACAGTGAATAGCGTGATTTGGAGAGTTCGGAGACTTGGCGGCCTAACTAAATGTAGAAACTTTCCTAATTATTCATGCATACCATGTTTAGATACTTTTCTTTTGTAAATGATTTATCCAACAAAATGAAATTGATTATTCTCTATGTACATAATAATGTTCATAGAGTTTTACATAATAAATAGGTGGCGACCTCTTATTGGGGGGGCGTCGTGGGCCCCACGGCGGCCCCCCAATAGGGGGCTGCCACCTACCCTTTATGTGATCCCTTATGGACATAGCATGATCCAAATGAAAAATACAATCCACACAAATGGGAGAAGGGGACAACGTGTAGACAAATGAGCCGAACCTATAACCATAGGAGCAAGTCAAGGCCGATCATAGATGAGCCTAGCCAAGGAGAGTCAAAGCCTCGGAGATTGGTAGAAGATTTAAACACCCAAGCCGCTACAAGTTGGGAGCCTTGAATCGTGCGAGGTAGGCCAACAAAGGCACCTCATCAGATGTTGGATGAAGCTAGACTTTAGGGTCTGCTTGTAAGGACGAATTGTGACACAAGCAACCTCTGTCAATATAGAAAAGTTGCAGGTCTGACAACAGTATTAATCATTATATGTGTCAATTTATTATCGAAACATTAACTTGTTATTTGAAGTAGAAAATTAATACATCAAATAATAAGTTAGACACATAAAATGCATCGTAGAACAAACTACGAATAGCATTATACTGTCAGTTACTGAATAATAGCCCAGATGTGTTCTAACTTCTAAGAGGCAAAATCGTTGATGGCTCCGCCAAGCCCAAAGGGCAGGATGAGAGTCTCTTCAATGCCGCCACCACAACTAACCTAGTGCCACCACTCCGTTAATGCCCTTCCACAATTTTTACAAACACTAATTTCATCAGGCTTCTGAAAGAAATTTTTAATACTCGAAATTATAAACTTCAGTTAAAAAGCCCTTTTATCTACCATTATAAAGATATGATTATCTTTGTAAATCCCAATTTTAGCATAAACCCACCGTCTCTAACTCGTAGTCCATCAAAAACAACGCACAAAATTCATTCGTCTCTTATTAGTTCAATTATCTTCATGACCCATAAACCCAGAAGAAGGTAATTTCATTATTCTAACGGGAATAATTTTCAAAAATGTACTTTTAATCCTAATTTCAGGTGTGATTACTATGAATTGCATAAAGAGCTAGTTCCATATGTAGAGGCATGGTCATGGCAAAAGGCTATTGTGAAAGAGAGAAAAATTTTGAGTACGAAGGATGAAGATTTTTCTAATACACTAATTATTTTGCAACACCAGCCAGTTTACACATTGTATTAGATATGCCAACACATCAGCTGCCAGCACAGCCTTTACTGAAAATGGGCGCCAATATTAGTTAGGAAACAGCTGTCAATTAGTTGGCAATTAGGCGCCAAAATTAAAATTAGATAGATATTTTTTTTTCTGTACTTCTATTTAAACTCCATCATGTAATTGATTTCGTTGGTTTTCATATTGAATAAAATTTCATTTCCATTTTCTTCAATATGGTATCAGAGCATGTTGATTGATGAATTCGATTGATCTCATCTGATCAATTCTTCCAGAAATTGATAATGGAAAATGAGGCGCCAAGTGAATCTCTATCATCAGCAAGTAATCCAACAGCTGATTATGCGTCTAATCCTTTTTTTTTTTTTTGCATCACTCAGATAATCCAGGTTTGATTCTGGTTTC
>CAIGRN010112549.1:22881-34644 GCA_903798345.1 Fraxinus anomala | reverse complement strand
AGATGCCAACATTCAAATTTACCCTGAATTCGGCATACTCGATGGCGAGAATGATCCAGCGATGCGTTTGTTCTTTAGAAAGTTGAGGGAAGTAATTGGGGGTATCGAGAATTTGACCGGGGGCAGCCTATAATAACTAATATCGCTAAAAAAATTTCAAGGTACATCATGGTTATTTTATTTACCATATCAAAGGCAATTTGAAGACTAAATATCAAGGGAATGACATCATTGCATTATTTAGGAGAGATACAGAGGCCTATAGTCTCGAAATAGAAAATAAATCACTTAATGCATAGGAGTATCTAATAATGAAGATTGGGAGTGAATATTTTTCAGAACTTCGAAACAATATGATGATGTCACGCGAAAATATATTCCGAATAAAACACACCACAAATGTACGGTTCGTTAACAAGTAATAAAGTGGATTTTGAGTTCGAGTGTCCTCCCATAAGGATTGATTAGTTCTAATTCTAATTACAGTCATCTTAGCCGAAACAATAAAAATGATAGTGTGTATTTTGATGAATTTATAACTAAATTAATGATGCGGATGTGATTATGAATGCTTTAACTCAACTGAATGAAATTTATGTCGAATGTAAGTTGAAGCTCTTTTTTTCTAATATATGATGAATATACTAGGATCACGAATCCCTATGTAATAATCTTTTTAAAACTAGTTCTACACTTTGACACACAATTGAAATATTGAAGAATCAATACTCCTAAATTATTCAACAGTCTCTCTCGAGTAAAGTCAAACATATTCTAATATTTGACTCGACTATATCTTTATGTCGGATGCGAACATACAAGAATACATGAGTTTTTCTGAATACTTAAAGATTCACATAGGGCATAGCGGTATATTTATATTCCCTATTAGACCCTGTGATGATTTATACCTCGTCAAACATATTTCCCTTCTTTCGAATGCATGAAATAAGCCACTACACTCACACAATTACTTATACAATACTTATGGAGAAAAGAAATTCATATAAATTATTCAAACATCCCAAAAAAGCGTTTTTTTCAAAGATGTAAAACTAAAATTTAAAAATCGTATTACATAGTTCATCTAACATTAATACATAATTAACCTAGCCTAGTATAGTGGAAAAAATAAAATCAGAAAAATAAATAAAGAACGATATCACCAATTCAATTCTTGAGTTTAATCTTTGCTTCGTGGTGTTGCTATTCTTGTTTTTGCCTCTTTTTTTCTCTCAAAACCCCTATGAATATCTCATCTTGCGTTCTGGACGGCCCTATGGTTTAAATACGCATCCCAAAATTTGTTTTCATATGTATTTTACTCGAATAAGGAAACCAGAATTCTCGCGTCAAAATTCAAAAGTGGCCTTGGAATAGACTGAATTAACCTATGTGACCGCATTGTATCTAGTGCTATGCTACCGCACAATATTGTCAAACTTCCACAACTTTACGTTTTGGTCCTTGAACTCCATTTTGCTTTTCTGAACCTCTTTTTCCACTTTTTCTTTTTCCCATGTTTCATTCCAATACTCAATTGGTCCTAACATCTTCACGCCTCCAATTCCTCTTTCGGATCATCTTTCGATTATTTGCAACTTGATCCCTGAACTTTGATTTTCTTTTAGTTTAATCATTTGTCCACATGTTTCTCTTCAATTCTACCACATTTATCAACGTTGTCCTGTAAAATACAAATTGCATAGAATTAAGCTATATTTCAACATGTTTATCAACAATTATCCTTGTTTATAGTCCAAAATAAGTGTGTAAAATGCACTTATCAGATGATGTCAAACAATACGGAATCACTTAATGTATTATTGAAAAAGGATCGAGAGTTACTGATTCTCGCAATAATTAAGCACATTCGTAACAAGGTGCAACAATGATTTCATGATTGACATATTGAATCAACTATGAGCACAAGTGTGCTAATCCCGACTCAAGAAGATAAACTATAAGCACAATTACGAGTTTGTTTTTCATCAACTATTAGAAAGTTGCAATTAGGTCCCCATACTTTTGATTTTTGCCATTTTTCGCCACAATATCTTTTCAGTGGATCCTTCATGTTCCAATTGCATACAATTGAGTCTATTTAATGTTCGATCATCGTTTTTTATTTATCATCATCTATTAGAAAGTTGCAATTAAGTCTCCATACTTATTTTCGTCATTTTTCTCCATAATGTCTTTTTGGTCGGTCCTTTATTTCCAATTGCATACAATTGAGTCCATTTAATCTCCAATTATTGTTTATTTATTTTTTTTATCAACAATTAGAAAGTTACAATTAGGTCCCCCATACTTTGATTTTCGCTATTTTTCGACATAATGTCTTTCTGATCGGTCCTTCATGTTTCAATTGCATACAATTGAGTCCATTTAATCTTTGATCATCGTTTTCTAAACCATGAAAGCCAGTTAAATATAATCACAATTAATATACAATTATATGAGAAAAAAAGAGCCACAATTCATTTTTTTTTTTTTTGGAATGGTCATTTTTCTTCTAATTGCATCCAATTAGATCATCGTTTTATATTTCGAATCAACTATTAGAAAGTTGCAATTAGATCCCTAACCTTTTAAGCTATTTTTCAACAAAATATTTTTTGGAATGATCATTTTTCTTCCAATTGAGTCCATTTAATTCTAACTCATTTTATGTTCTGAATCAACAATTAAAAAGTTACAATTGGGCCCCCAAACTGTTTAAGTCATTTTCAACAAAATATTATAATTGAATACATTCACAATTAAATAAACAGCATTTATATTTTCAGAAAAATATCAAACAATATACTATGGATCATAATTATATGCATACAAGTTGGACGCTAGCATCATCCTCCAGTTATCAATGTGTGTTTGGTTTATCGACTCTACACTACATCCGATATTCAAAAATTCAATGTACTTGATTGCAAAAACTCCACAATCACCCCTATACGTAAATAATAATATGTCAGCCCAATAATATATAACTAGAACATAATTTGGCAAATAAAAAAATTACGATCTTGTTTGTCATGCAGTCGTGATCTTACTCATGACGGCTAGTATATCTTGTACAGTAATGTGCGCTGCTCTAGCCACCATGGGAACGATGATCGCCATCAATGTGCTCGATCGGCCCTGTGTGGTACAGCTATGATTGAAGTCATACACGTATATTGTCGACTCAGTGAAAACGATCTTAACTACAAAGTAGTGCAAGTTCGCAATCATCAGGACATACAGATGTATACAGCCCATCCACGACTTTTTCCATTTCAGCACGAGCTTTCTCACATAATCTCTCATGTAAGCTACAACATGTATCAGTTCGAACCGACAAAGTTTGTGTCATACTCAATTTGGATGGCATTAAAAACATATAGCTTATGATAACTCAGCCAGAACATCAAATGATTTTTGGTGTCTCCGAGCCCGATCGCGCAATAGTTCCATAGCCATATAGACATGTTGCAACAAGAAAAACAAATAAAGATATGAAAATTTAATGAAACAATAACCAATTATGTGAAGAAGATAAATAAGAATGGATATACACTTACATCGTTGGTGAGCTATGCTTCACTCTTCTGTACACGGCCAAACCATTTTTTCGCGTTCGATACCGTAGTCTTTCCTATCTTGTAGGTCACTCTGAAAGAATAAAAAAATGTTTAAAAAAGCATAGATGAGTTAGTTTACTTTAACAAAACCATAAAATACTTACCCAGATTCAATCTTCTTGAACTAACCATCGAACGTTTTTTATCTATCGGGTCGATGTCACGGAAGAGGTTGGGCAACGTACTGTCTACGAATGTCCTTCTCTTTACCTCGACTGTAAAGGGAGAAAAAATATATTGTGACAACAATCTCGTCCTCTTGTTGATCACCAACTCTGGTACGTCAATAACACGCTTCATACCATTCATCACCTCTATTGCCCCCTCCGACATAATTGTCACTTCATCCTCATTCGTGACATCATCTATCAAGTCGAAGGTCCTCTCCGTCACCCTTCTACCACCACTATCCATCACCATGGGGGTATCCATTTCGTCCCTTTGATCGCCACCACCACCGTCATTGGGACCTCCTATTTCGTCACCATCGGGGACACCCCTTCGTCCCGAGGAATGCCACCCCTTCTATCTTGGGACCTCTACCTTTTTCATCATCATTGGGGGTATTACCTCAGTCTCAGGGACTGCCACCCTTCCGTCACTGGGACCTCCCCTTCCTTCATCACCGACAATACAAATCCAAAAAGCACATCGAAGCTATCATCTGATGGCCACTACGAATCGTCATACCATATGTGATGGGCTCCATCAGTATCTCCATCATACCTTCCGTCCCGAGGACCACTAATTCCTCTATCAATAGTACTGCCAGTCTTTCTTACATTCCACTCGTCATACCCACCATCATACCTTTATTGCTTGCTATATCGCTTCGTAGAGATGCGATCTTATTATGAATTTCTCCTAAACTACCTAGTAACGTTCTAACATCATGTCGTAAGTTTGCTATTTCGGCTCTCAACTCCCATCGCAACGCTTCTATCTCCTCTCGTAGCACTCCTAGCTCCGCTTCTGAATTGTGTCCCAGCTTCCATCATAGAGCTCATATCTCCTCTCTGATAACTCTAGTAAGACGTACAAACAAATCATCAAAATAATATCTCTAACTGGGCACAGGAGATCCACAGGGGAAGTGTTTGGGTGCAGGAGAAAGAGATCTCCTCGATGAAGGTGTTCTTTTCGGTGAAGGAGATATCCTAAGTGAAGGCGGTCGTCATTCCTCTGAATGGTGTTCATATACAAATAAGAATATTAACAATTAATAATTTAATTAAAATATTACAATACAAAATGATAATCAACTAATGATATTAACTAAACATACCATATCTCCATTTGAAACGAACTCAGGCAATAAAACGTCTTTAGGAGGCGGAATAGATAATCCACGCATGTACATTTGATCCTCCTCCTCCATCGAAGCTGTCAACTCACTGCGGACTTCGAGCTAACATATTGACATTTAAACGAATTAATGGTCATGTATCAAGCTGATAAATATACATATAATATAAATCGCAATTGTGTAGTACTAACCTGAAGATCGTCCAAGATAGACGTCAAATCTTTGGCCATGGCTTATCATGTGCTCGCAAGTAAAATGTCCAATGGTAGCTTGTCTCCTTTTTGATCGTCCATTTGCTACCCAAGGCGGGGATAGCCTCATATGCCCATATCTACAATACTTATAATTATTATGTATATACATTTAATAAAATTTTTAACATCATTAGGTTAAACATTTACCTGTAAAGCAACGGAAAGCCATATGCATCATACTTACACTCTATCTTCTTTGACTTGGGCATCGAATGCACTATCCTGAAGGCGTGTTGCATATTTGTATAGCATTTCTGACCCCATGGATAGCTGTTGAATGCATCAGTTCATCAACAACGTGCAACGAAAAAAGGTCAATCGACATAAGTGTCGACATCTCAGTACACTCTCTAGGATAAATTCCAACTTTAATTTGTCCAACATGTGATCGCATTTCCTAAATACGTCCTCTAATTGTGGGGGAGTAATAGGCCCTTTATTTCCAAAATATTCATCCAGCAAACTTTTATTTGTCATAATACGGGCCCTCCCTCGTTGCTTCTTCACTAGTACACTTCAAGCCTGTAATGAGGCAAACTTAAGGATCGAGAATCTTAACACCTTCTCGTCCCCTAGAGCAAAATACAGTTCATCACCATCGACTAACTTAAGAAGCCGAAGTAATAGAGAATCGACAATCTGACCAGAAAATTGCATCTCCTTCAATGAATAGAAGAATCATAGGAATGATCGGCGTAGTATGACTACGTGCTCCTCATCGAGTTCCTCTAAAATTATTGCGTAGCTGAAAAATTCACAATACGACGTAACTTTCAAATTAAAATCGGCGATGTGAATTATTATTTTTATATAATAAAAATTAGATAAATTAAAACACATTTTTAATTTATCATTAATTCACTTAAATTAATTAATTCACATTCGTCATACCAAATTGACATCTACAAATGTGTTAGGGTAATATATGTGACGAAAAATATCATGTGGTGTGATAAAATCAAATTCGTTCGTTTACCATAATACTATAATCTCTTCTTCAATATGATCTGATCAATTACGAGATATGAAAGTATAATAATCTCGATTATCGATCATAATTTTTTATCTTACTCTTAAGTCAATAATAGTTGAAACTCTTTTTGACTTATACTTTTACCTTGACGAAGGATTTTGATATCAACTATACCGAATGAAACGTATATTATAGTTTCTTATTATCTAAGAGTAAAAAATTATTTATTTATTATTCACAATTTTTATATGATTCTTAACATACCCGAATGATGTCGTATTAGGGATCATTGATAGAGCAACATCCGACATCACCAAAATATGATTGTCATCATATAAAGTACTACGATAACCTAAGTCGAATGATCAATTTCACTATCGAATGTTAGAAATTAACCAATAAATTTCACGTGGAATCTATTTGCAATTATGAATATAAAACACCAATCCTAAAGTCGAAGGATCAATTCCATGTGGAATCTCTCTAGAGGGTCACTAATGTTTTATTCTCTTAATAAAATATTCATGTGTCAATTTAAATATCACTATACCATAGCTTGTGAAATCAACTACTCATTTCAAAAGTGAGAATTGCCACACGAGCTTGTCTATTTGCGATCCTTATCTCGTTATTACTTACGACCACAGACAATTTAAGATTCAGTCATATGTAATTTGATTCTCATAGTCACAACTCAATGTGATTAACAAGTTGCCAAAACTTGAATATACGAACTCTATTAATTTAATTTATCAGAATAATAATTCAATTAAATGATAGATCTATCATAAATAAAATATATTAATTATATTAAAAGTGTTTACATCCAAAACTGATTGGACTAGGCATAAAACTTATACATAGGTTCTTTCTCTCTTCAATGTTTGATTCTTCGACTTTGTGCGAGTACAATTGTGTGATGGTTCTACGGTCCACAAATGTGAGCAAAAGACTTAAAGTGAAGTACACCCCTCTTTAGTTTCTTATCTAGCACTATTTTCTCAACTCAATGTCTTCATTTACAATCCTAATTCGCCAATTAACATAATATTGTTTGAGAGTTACAATCGTGTTATTACCACTTTCATCGTCCAAAAATTCAAATTTTACCATCACATCCTCGGACTTCGTCTGCCGAGCTCTCTCTCTTCTTAAAATCCAATCTAAACACACTCTCAATTGAAAAGGGAAAAAAAAAAAAAAACAATGAGAAGCAGAGCCTTTTTTCTCATCAAAGGTTCAATCAAACAAATAATTGGATTCCGCATGTAAAAAGTAAATAATGTGTTACAATCCAACACTTAATTTTTTTTCAACAAAAATAAACATTCGTAAAGCGTCCTCTGGCATCTCTAAAACCACAAAGTCAACATGGAATAATTTTTTTTATTATTATTCTCATCACTACTCCATATAAATTTTTAAATGATATATTTGCCAATTGAAGATTTTGTCCCCTTTTATAAACATATATGAAGGTTTTATAATGAATGTGGGTTGATTATTAAACCCTAATTGTCAAAAAATTCCAATCACTAACAATTATGAATATGAAACACCAAATTTAATTAGATTTGTCTTAGTTTAATATTTTTGGAACAAAAATTGCATGTTTTAAAGCTTATTTTTTTTAATTTTTAATTTTTTTTTTTTTATAAAAAAAAATTAGCCACCTCATGGACGGCTCGACTGGTGAGACCCATGAGAAAAAGGACTAAACCAAGCCTAGAATTTGGTCACACGATAAGCTCGCTTCGTTCCTAGAGTGAGTCGAGCTGAGCTCGGGTGTTTAAGGGTAGAATCGGCTCGGATCTGTCCCTAGAAAGAGGTGGTGGCTGGACTAGTGTTATTAAGAGGGGAATATTTAGGATTTGGTGGTTTTTTATATTGTTTGGAATGGTGGGATAAAATAGAGGAATTAATATTAGGCTTAACTCAAAGATAGAAAATATCTCAGTATTTTTCGATGAAAGGAGGTACTTGGTTTAATTCCCAATGCTTCATCTTGTTTAATCGTACTCGCTAATAATATGTGATTTTTTTTTAATTATTATTTCGACTTTCATGATTAACATGTCCATCTCGATTTAAAATTGGTGCATATCTGAGTCCCGTTATATCTGTCTTACATCTCACATTTCAATAAAAAGTTCCAAATTATAGGAATCTCTAAGTCATAGTTTTTTGTTTTTGTTTTTTTTTTTTCTTTTTGTCGATAATAACTAGTCAAACTAATAGATTTATGGAAGAAAAATTCCGTCGCTAAATAAAATAGTAAAATACCCTTGGTAGATGGCAAAATAGCAAGTACAAATAGAGTTTTCCGTGTATAGTAATTTGGCCAGCTCATCCTTAGAATGCGAAAAACATGTAGAGACGGAATCAAATCACTTTGGAGTTATTTCAATTTTTTACTTCCAAATTCAGAAAAATCTATCAGTAAATGATGAACGGCATTATACGGATGGTACGACAGGGTTAAGGTAGTAATCTCGACGGAAATTAAGATATATTTTAATTTTGAGATTGAGTTTTGGTTGTAAATAAATAAATTAAATATTACTTTTAAAAAGTTCTATCGACAATTAAATAGCAATTAAAAATTAATTTCTAGGCTTTGAATTCATTTTTATACAAAAAATAAATTTGATAATTACTGACAAAAAATGCAGCAGATAAAGTAATAAAATATAAAAATTAAGTCCATTAAAATGAAAATTGAAAAAATGAGGTTTGGAATAGCGATTTTTTTTTTTAAAATGTGTGGTTAAAAAGTAAGAAAAGATTTTTAGTTTACTTATAAAATATTTTAATATGTAATTGTGTGGTTGAAAAAAAATGTTGAAAAAAAAAAGTTCTAATTTAATAGATGTCAAACATGGGCTAAATGTCTAACTAATGAACAATTTTTTTAATTAATAAATAAATAAAGTATGAAAATTAAATGTTAATACCGATCCCGACCTCTTGTAGGTCGAGCTAAACCCACGAGTGAATTTTGCTTAATCAACGTTTCAAAAGTGAAAATTATAGTCGTTACATATAAGAAACGTGTAAGATTACTATATTAGGTAGTGAGAATATCTTTGAAAAAATCATGAAACCAGAAACGTGTACGGATGTAACAACTTTAGACGTTTTCTTTGGAAAGTAGATTATACTTTTCATTAAGAATTAAAACATTTTGGAAATAAAGTGGATTTGTGGTGTCAAAACTTTGCTTTAATTATACAAGTTTGTTAGCTTCACAAACGGAAATTGGGGTGGCAATTATTGATTTTTGTAGAGGTCAATTTTATAATCAATATCCTTGTCAATATTTTTTTTTTTTTTAACAAATGCTATACAATATTACAATTATTTTACTTGTAAAATGAAACTTGGGATATTATTTAGTTTTTGTTCTATTTGAATATGTCCCACTCAATCGCATTCCTATTTTTTGGTTTTTTTGCAACAAGTTTGGTAGCCATTATCGCAAAATCCGGTCAAACCCCAACCAATTGCTTACTCGACGTGGATTAGTTCCGTATTATTCTAGTTTGATTTGATTTATAAAGTCGAATTTATACATATTTAGGAAATGTTTTGATGGTATCACCCTTGCCGTAAACACATACTAATCAAAAAGAGTAATGCTGCATAGTACGACTAGAGTTGAACCCTATTTTAGGTAACGTTAGATGATAAGTTAAATGAATTATGGAATTAATTGAGTCATTTAATTTCACTTATCATTTAATGTCACAATGATATCATATGTTGCAAACTCAGCGTTGCTAAATAACATTAAGCAATCAAAAAGACTAAAAATTCGATCAATAAACTGAAGTAAGCAGATTATTATATAACAAGCTTCTCATTTCAATTAGTTTTCTATTTTACCATTGCAAATATGTTAGTAAAAATATCATTTCCTTTTGGAAAATTTACTTCTTCTGTTGACTTCCTTTTCTAACTCTTCAATTCCTCCTATTCCTTCAACTTCCTGCACCAACACGACCAAATATTAAAATTCACAAAAATAATCTTAAAAATAGAGCTGAGTGTGGGGCCTACCTGAGGTCCTAGGAACAACCCATATGGGACTCCATTGAACTTGTCCGAGTGATGGAGCTAAATCAGGTCAGTTAGAAAAACAATTATTAAAAAAATTGGAGATGATGCCCCCACGGTATTGAAATCAGATTTTAGATTAAAATAAAAGTTGACGAAACATGTGATTAAAAAGTTGTGATTTTCATAAAATGTGTAATTAAAATTAGTTATTGATTTTGACTTAAATTTTAATTTTTATCGAATAGGGGTAATACCCAATGAGCTGCAGCAACTCTTCTGAAATATGGCACATTGGCGATGGGGCCCACTGGAAATCGCCTGTGAACTAGTCCATCGTGAACAAACATATAAGCAATGCCAAATACTGTAATCCCAAGACCCTGTAACCAAATCAAAGAAGTAGAGTGATATAGTGATGTTATATCAAGGACCAGTTTAGGTAGCAACTACATGATATTAAATCATAAGTTCACTTGGATGCAACGTTGCATGATTCATTTTAATTGAACTTATCAAGTGACTAATGTTCTAACATCATTGATGATAAATAATATTATTCGAAGTGATTAGTGACATTTACGAAGTAATTGACACGTTGAATTGAATAAAATTAGAAACACCCTCGAGATCAAATTCACTTACAGCACCAAAACATAGACCAGGAATGAGGCCTTTGTGGAAGAAACCATAGGTGAAAAGGGCTATTGCCGGAATAGCATTGATCATTGCAAAAACATCGTTAAGCTCGAAGGGGCCTTCTCTTGGTCTATGGTGTGACTGCAATCAAAAATCAAAATTAATAATTCAATGTTGACTTTTATGTTCCTTTATTAACTCGAGTTGGATCGAGCTTCTCAAATGTTAAAAATTGTTTCTGAAATTATGAAATTACTTTTCAATATATTTGGATAATTTTTTGAAAGCGTTTTGTCTAACTATAAGGATGTGTTTGATTGACATGAAAAATATCTCATTAAAAAAATATTTCTCTTATGTCGAGGAACATAAAAATCTACGCTCCCAAAGAAAATGTTTTTCTTAAAAACAAAGAAAACTACATATATTTTCAAAAGTTAGAAAATACTTTTCACAAAAAAAAAAAAATGGCAATCAAATGAAACACTCTAAAAGTTGAAATTTGGATTAAAAAAAAGTCATTTTCCAATCAAACATACCCTAAAATTTTTTAAAAGGAAATTGACTTACGGTAAGTTTTTCATGAACCTATTCTTTAAAAAGCAAGAATAAAAACAGAAATTCTGCTAAACAAATCCTAAATAGGTTATTACCCAAAAAAAAGAAAAATTTGCTTTTTGGTTGCCACAAGTGAGTTTGGTAGAGATTAAAATTGAATTAAAATAAAAAAAATTAGCCGTTATTGTTGACTTTTATTAGACTGATGAGATCCATAACTACCATATTTTCAATTTTAATTGAATTTTGAGTTGTACAAAATGGCAAATCAATAAATTATTACAAGTACTCTTCCTTGACTCTTGTCTTGATTATTTTAATTTAGGTAAATTTAAGTCAAGACAAAAAAAA